>VUJU01002671.1:0-34259 GCA_009835225.1 Aphis craccivora
AATAATTTTCTGTTATTTAATTATAAGATATTATATGAGTAGAAGCTAATTTTACATATAATATTGTCTTCACTATTACAATTGATTCTCACTGACGATAACATTTTTTTATGATATATCACATACATGACCTGTATTCATCGCTGAACGTTATATTCATTTATCCCCTATACCTATAACACGCTATTAGAAGTATTATGATAAAGGTTGTGAGGCCGTTGTTGTTTTCATCATTCTAATGATGTAAAGTTGATCGCTTCTAATGAGAGAGAGTTTAATGCCTTTAATATGACACGATACGTTGTTGACCATCACCATACACCTTTAGGTTCGTATAAATTCGTATAGCTGATAATTATATTCACCGACCGTAGCTCCATCATCTCCAGAGATTGGAGAACCAGGGTAATCTAACATGACATCGCCACAGAGACCTATCTCTTCCTCATCATTCCTAGCAGGCTACGATTTCTATTAACTTCTATGAATGTGATGTTAAAAATTTGTATAAAGCTTTAAATTGGAAATATAATATATATATATATATATATGTGTATATATTCATACTCAAGAGTCGACTACTATTTATATTACAATATAACTCTTAATATTTCTATACGTGTTATAATGGGGTGAAGTAGTGTATGCGATCACATGCAATTAATGTAATTTATGATATTATAGCTACAATGTGTAAAAACATAACATACACTATTAACACTTGGAGTGTAATGATCAGGGTAACGACTTTGACGGTTATGAGGACGAGAACGATATGATATAGCCATATTATAGGTGATAATGTTGTCGTTGTACAACTAATGAGCGAAAGCGACTACGTCTAATAGTGGAAAGCGACATATCTCATACTCATATTCATATTAAACAAATATGATAGGTAATTGAGGAAGACATAGGTCTCTGTGGCGATGTCATGTTAAAACACCCTGGTTCTCCAATCTCTGGAGATGATGGAGCTACAGTCGGTGAATATAATTATCAGCTATACGAATATATATGAACCTAAAGGTGTTTGGTGATGGTCAACAACGTATCGTGTCATATTAAAGGCATTAAACTCTCTCTCATTATCACAAGTATGCGATAGGCATGGAGGGGAGGGGCACGGCAGCGATAGGCATGGCACGCGCACGATAGGGATGGCAAGGTAATGGGATCAGTGGGATTTGCGGTAGATACAGAACCTACCAAAACATACTACTAAAAATAAACAATAACCTTTGGACCAATTATTTAAAAATAATAATATGTAAGTATGTATATTTTTTTATTTCATTAATGTAAACTACTAAATAATAATATTACCAACATAATAGACACGAATACTTTTTCATATTATATAATAATAATATATTAATATAGTTTTAAAAGTTGTACTATAACTCATTATTTACTTTATTGGATATTATTATTTATATTAATATTAAAGTGATGTTAAAGTGATAGGCATGAAAAGTATTCCTGTTTGTATTTTATTCTAAAATAATAATATAATACTTTATGACTAAAATTATTATTTATTTTAGTTAAAATATAAATACAATAAACTCACTAATTATAATTAATAATGAATTTAAAAAAAAAACAATAATTATGTATGCAGTCTAGTAAAATTATATTTTATAATATATATATACACATACAAAATGTATTTAAATATATAATGGTAATTTGAAGGGAAATATAACATATAATATTATATAAGTACCAATCATATACTTTATTCTTACCCGTTTTCTTAAATCTTACTTATACATCAGAATCAAAACTAAGTATTAACCGAGTGAAATAATTTTTTTTATTGAAACTGTATAGTAATGATAAATTATAATATCACAACAGAATATTATTAGAACCATTTATAATTTTAATATGAAAGTATGATTTATGTTTGGTAATAGAATTGATACGTTACGCATTATTACTGTACTTTTTGAATGCCGCTGTATTATGGTTTCGACGAAGAATTCTATTTCAAAATAGCCTATACTAATAATATGCTTTTATTCTATATGCACGATATGATCGATATGTGTAATGTGTGTAATGTGTTTTGCATATTATTATGTATTACGTATTGATCTATAGGCACATCCTCGAAGTTTTTTATTTATTTGATCTATACATTTCTAAACGTTTTAATAACTACTTAAATTGTATAACTTATTAACATTTATGCATAGGTTAAATTATTTAAAAACCATTGATCCTTAGTTTTATACTCATTATTTAAATTTACATCCAAACATATTCATTTATCTATCCAGCTGCATTATTAAGGGTTGCCATCTGAGAATTTTATATAACTTACTTTTCGGGAGGAACATAATATTTGAAATTTCAAGAATAATTCGAATTTTAAATACTATAATAAATGACATAAATAATAATGTAGGTATCTATAGAATAAAACATTTGTAAAATAGGTAATTAATCACAATATAGGTACTGAGTTTTAGTATTGAAGAATTAATTAATTAATTAAATAAATAATTAAATCTAATTTTATTTGTGTTACCGACTGTTTTTAATTCTCAATCAAGTAATAAGTAATAACAATAGGTAAATTTTCAATGTAATTTTTTAGACCCATCTTGAACAAAATCCTGTTTTAACAACGGTATAGGTACTCAATAAGACATGTTTAATATCTTTGTAAATATATTTCAATATGAGATTGATACTGACAACTTACTTTAGTACTGTTCAATTCATACAATTTTAATTATGATTTTGAATTATAAAAGTAGTCGATTTGAATTGTTTCGAATTTGTGTGAAGATGAAAAAACTTCAAATACAAAACCCTCAATACCTTTTGTTGTTGTATAATTGATATTATTATTAACTTTACAATTTTTAAAATAATTTAGATACTCATATTCTCCTGCTCAATTGTTTATCTTACACTCTTAATAATCTGCTTTAAAAGTTTAAAGTAGATCAATTATATATTTAAACAAATACATTTTTCAATATGTAATATTATATAGGTTTAAAGTAATAAAATGTATGAACTGAGTGTCTGTGTTTCACCAAAATAATATTTATTAGTGTTACAATTTTCATATTTTTTCTAACCCATCTTGCTGACTAAATCGACAAAATATTACAGTATGAAAATAAAACATAAATAAACCATAGTGAAGTCTCGCACATGATATGTAACAGTAAAGGCAATGTACCTACACGAGATTAGGTCAGAAGCTTACACTCTCATCATGTATGTGTTACATGTACTTACACAAATATCTTGATGGGAACAATATTGTGCTCAGAATAATTTTGGGAAATGTCTCTTTCCGTTGGTATCTCAGCAACGATTACCGTGATAGTTCTGCTTTTTCTGGAAAATCCTATTTATATTTTATTTATTTGATGCTTGCGCAGTTTTGTGTAGCACGTACAATATTTGAAAAAAAGTTCACAGAAAAGATGAATGTCCGTGGGCTTCGTTAATATCTGAACAAGATTTATTAGAGTTATTAAATTGTCTTGCTAAAACCAAATTTGTATTATTTTAATATCGTAAATATTAAATAAAATAATTATTATTTGATATTGTTACGAATTTATGTGAATTTTTCCGTGAAAACGATTTTGTGGAAGAAATATCTTTATTTTAATTTAACAACCATGGTACAAGTCCGATTAATATTTTTGGAATTCTCATAAATGTCCTAATATAGTTTAAATTAAACAAAGAATGTTGTATTGGTATCCCTGAATAATTATTCAAAAACGTGAACTAGTCTAGTTTTTACAGTGACCTTCGACTTGTTATTTATGTGACAGTCAGTGAATTATAGCTTAGTTTAGTAGAAACAGAAACATTGAATACAAGCATATATTATTATTATTTACATAAACGGATTTAGCCTAATGTGGATTCCAAAGTAAAGAATTATAGACAAATCATAATAAATTTCTCTATCATAAAATAATACATTTAATATTTCAACCAACTCGTATTCCGGAAATTAGCTATTCCAGTGATCTTCAATACCACCCTCAAAAACAGGGTTACTCAGGTATTACCAGTGTATTGTATTATTTTATTACAATTACAATTTTAGATATTAAATACGTAAACTTTTACGTTATTACATTGTATTAGATTAACCTAGTGTTTATAGTTATAACTTATAAGTTTCTAGAATCTATATAATAAAACTTGGAAAACTTAATTAATAGTATTAGTCAAATAACTCAGTTCTCAAAATCGTAACGTGTAGTGAGAATTCTCAACCAAATATTTCTTGATCGGATAGGATTAGATATAAATAGGTACCTACTATTAATATCGAATCGATGGGCAATCGTTTCGAAAAATAATGAAAGGTGTGTTTCAATATGTATATTTTGTTTTTAAGCTATATATTTCATTAAAAAAAAACCATTTAAAAATTGTGGTCATAATTAAGCAATTATTGTTTACCTACGAGATTATTAAAAATAATAGTAATAATTGTAATAATTTTTATTTTAAACTTATATAATATTATTCAGGTATCTAGTTCGTTTTTTTCAAAAATCTATTAAGAAAAAAAAAATTGATTATATTTTTTTATTTTCAAAGACATTCAGACGACAATTATTGTTTATGTTCGTTTGCTCGAAATTGCTATTGATGTATTATTTATATACATTATACAAGTAGATATCGTAATCTTTGTAATCTTTTGAAATTTAATTTTTTTTAAGTTTTTGAGGAGTGACAAAAAAGATTCACGATAAGTGGTCAGAAAAACTTCGTAAAAAGTTAATACTAATTTTAATAACACATTTGAAGTTAAACTTTAAACCGTTTATATATTTTTTTAAAGTTCTTAATTAAACTCAATTGAGTTTTACAAGCTTAAAATTCGTTAAACTTTTTTCGTTAAATAGACGGTTGCATTTTTTTTTTTAAGAATTAATGAATATATTTACAATATTACCTAGCAACATTTTCGGAGAATACCAATCGAAAAAAAACAATATATATAATATAATTAGATACTTAATATAACTTACAATAACTATACAAAAGTACTAAAGAAATAAAGTATCTAACATTTTATAATCATTATAGTACATTTTAAATTGAATTAAACTACTGAAATTTAATTATCGATTTTTTGTATTTTTATAGTTTACCTGCCTAATATAGTCGGTATAGTCACTAGTCAGGACTAATAACCGTATTTTCGTATTAATTAAATACGTACTGTATAAACGTATATTTGACTAAAAGTACACTTCCTTTGAATTTTAAATGAGCTACTAGAGAAAATCATTAACACAATAATTATTGTCGTTGATTATTTTAAATATTTAAACTCCAAAAATACCTTTGTGCCGAATACAATACGATAATAAATTATATTTAATTTAATATTAATAAAAGTTACGACAAACCACCTGATAATAAAATTAAAATTAAATACTAAGTAAGAAGTGAACGGTAGAGTAATCACACTGCAATTACACGAAACAATTATCATAAATTATGATATTATTGAGCTATCGCTGTAACTGAATATTATAGTATTATAATATTAAAAAGTAAATATTATAAAAGCTATCATGATATTATAATTTGTTTTACAGTGTTTTTTTGAAAGTGTTATAGTAATAACTAATAAGTAATATACTAATATATTACTATACTTATTTGTATATGGATTGTTTTTCTTGCGTAACGTATGTAGGACCCATCTCGGAGCCCCCAACTGCAGTAGCTAGTGGGCGAAGTGTATACTAGTATATACTGTATAATATATGTATAATAATATCGAAGAGATTATGCAGTTGACGACCAGATTGCAAGTCTTGTTTATCAATGACGAAAATTACGAGGGTGGTCTGTACACCCGTGGGTCGTGTGTAGGAGATTCGTGGGCCGCGTGTGCATATAAATATGACTTTTTTCGCCTTTCCCCAACAACGTATACGATAAAAAAACCTAACTTATGTGCACCGTAAGTGAAATGTTTATGGCGCGTGCACCAAACCGAAGTGTATGTATAGTATCTTTTCTTATTCTTTTGCTTTTTATTATTATTATTATTATTATTATTATCATCCAGTATCTCTCTCTCTTTTTTCGCGTTTATCTTTTCCCATCAATCTTGCACAAATCCTCGTCGATGAGGGTTACCGGCGAGTAATTTATTAGACTATCAAAACCAAAACCTCTTTTATAGTGCGAAAACACTCGCGTCCCAAAGTCCCTGGTGTGGTCCCATCAGCCTCTACACCGCCCCCGTCCGGAGGATTATTGCCAGGTCTTGCCGCATATACAACCAACCCCTCTTTATATTAATATGACTACTTACTGCAGGCTTAATGTGTCTTTTATTTACACGCCATGATTAATTGATTTTTTAGGCGCTATCGACGTGCCGTTTGAACCACGAATAACAAATGACACGTGCTCTTGCCACAAAATACCGACAGCCATTATTTTATTTTCTCGTACGACTGCGTCTTACTGATGTCATATCGTTTATATAATAATATAGTTGTACCCAAACACCCATATTTTTCGTGACGTATGTACATAACTCTAATACATAATTTATTATAAATGGTACCTAGTTATTGTTGCTGCGTTCAAATAGATTTTCGCTAATATTTTTTGAAATGAATATTGCGCATGATGTTCATAGACATAAACATTATATGAACTAATATGGCAACATAATAAAATATGTATACGCGTGCGCAGACTCTGATTTCGAGGGCAGCATATAGATAATTTAGCCCGTTTCCTAGATTTACCATGAAATCAGGCTCATTGCTAATATAATTTCACTTTTTGATTCTGAACGGAGTGATAAATGCTTTGATTCTACAATGATGCGCACATATTTAAATATTTAAGTATTTTTTTGTACGTGTACACTATAACTTGTTGAAATAATGCTTGAATTTAAAACTTCAGGAGTGGCTTCCGATAAAATTGAATATCTTTGATGCATTATAAAAATCAAAAGTAGTAAAATCGGGAAAAACCACAAAAAAGTAACGAAAAAACGGGAATTTTTATACTATTGTAACTAAAACTAATCACTATAAATACTTGAAATTTTCACAAAATGTTTGTACCAGCGTTATCAATACATGGATAAATATTAAAAATATTCTAGATTTTTTTTTAGCTATTTATACTTTATAGACAACCCAAATTATCTTCTAAAAATTTTTGAAATGTCGAAAAAAAATATTGGATGCTTAAAAATAGTTGAAAATTTAATACAAGTTCTCTTATAAGTTGTTCTTATTGTAAATCAAAAAAATCGAAAATCGTTAGTCAACATTTTTTATAGGCGTTTAAAGTTCAAATTTTTACGAAATATATCAAAATCACAAACACTTAAAATAATTTTGTGATTGAAAATTCATAAAATTTTTAGTAATTATATCTAAGATTAAAAAATTCAACTCACAGTTTTCTAGAAGTTTTCCTTCGAATAACTATAGAGAAAACTTAATCATCATAGTAGGAAAAAATGTTATGCAAGCGTCTGAATTTTAAATTTTTATGAAATCGCGTGATGATAACAATTTATCCTCAAATGATTTTAAATATTTGTTATTTTTCAAAAAGTATAAGTTGTAGATACTTGAAACTTTCGACAGTTATTTAGATTAGCATTATTTTTACATGATTTAATTTTCAAAATATTTTGCTTAATTTAAGGCTTATATAGGTATTTTAAATATACGTTTTTTTTAGTTTCTTTTTTATAAATGTCGATAAAAATTTTTTAGCCAAGTCAAAATAGGTACTAGAAAATTTAATATAAAGTTCCTCATGAGTTAGTATTTTAGTTATTCGAAAATTATAAGAATACACAGGAACATTTTTTTTTGTTAGCTTTTGAAGTTCAAATATTGACAAAATCCGTCAAAATCATGAATATTTGCAAATTATTTTTTAGTTAAAAATGTTTAAAACATTTTGTATACGTAGTTGAGAATTGGAATTTAATACAAAATTTTCCATACGTTTGGCTTATAATTATAATAAAAGAAGTTGAGAGTAAACCAATTAGAAAAATTTTATCTAAAGATTACATTTTTACGAAATCAAACATTTACGCATAAATTAACGATTTACTACGAAATAATTTTAGATTTTTGCTATAGATAAAAGTTACTAGTCGTAAAAACTTGAAACAAATATCAGTTGTTTAAATTTCCATTTTCTGGACTTGATTTAATTTAAAAGTATAGTCAAGTCATTAAAACATGAACCACCTTATCACCACTCAGTATAAAATATATCCTAGGCTGACAATTAATAATCATATCCGTTCGTAATCATTTTTAACATACAATGATACCTACATTGCACTCAAATTTAACACACCCATTATGGTGACAGCTAGCTACTATATGTCTGAGGTCCATTTGATACCTACTGTACACAGAGCGTTATCCACTTGATCACCTTTTTTTATTTTAAGATTCGACATTTAAATGGTATTGGTTAGTTGTTTTTTGGTAAAGATTTATTAAATGATATGAATATTTCAAAAACTCAAATTTATTTATAGATTTGTTTACGAAAATATTATAATTATTACAATTTAAAATTATTGTTAGCCATAAATACATTACCTATTATATTTATATATTACAGCTATAATTCTATAATTAATAACTGTTTCTTATTATAATATACATAATTTGTGTAAATATATAGCTTTATGAAGATAAAGCTTATCGAGGCCTAAAGTTAAATATTTTAACGGCTTTGGTAATCAGAAAAAAGTTAAGGGACAGCATATGCTGTCTTTGTTTCCCCCGTGCGCACGCCTAAGTATATGTATAATGTGTATTATATAGGTAATTGCCTGGAGTCCCCTGAGTGACAAAACATGTCAAGTGAATTTTGCACGTTAGCGAAACAGAATTACATAAATTACTATTTTATTTTGATGGGTTGACATTGGTTTCGAAATAGATTTATCACTAAAACTTAGTATACTTACAACACAATAGATGCTGGTGAGTGTATAGTCTTTGAAAATTAATAATAGTTTGGTTGAATAATATATAATAATATATGATTTATACATTTTACAATATTGGATACGTCTTGAACAAAACACGTAAGTAGTGTAATGCAAAACTCTCTTGGCATTCGCCTATGGTCCTAAATGTGTCTACGTCGCATTCCAGTCGATAAGTCAATTTAACGGTAGTCTTTCAGGAAATTCCGCATTGCAATGAATCGATGACAGCTAGATATCCGGAAATTCGATTCCTTCGCCGAAGGCGAACATTGAACCGAGAAAATCGCTAAACCACCGCGGCTGACAATCGTAACAGTCGCATTTCTGAATTGTTGGTATATAGTCTAAAGTAAACAACAATATTATTTTCACAGGGTATTTTACACACGAATTTGTAATGTGTCGGTCGTTCTAAATTTGATATTGTATACTGATGTTATTAAACTGCAGCGACCAACGCTATTATTTATCTCTGGCTTGGCAATCGTTATAAACGATTTTCTATAGGCGATTTAGTTACGGTACCTATGCTATGCTATGCAATGAGCATTTCGTTGAAAGTTTCAAGTTTAATCGTCCAATAACAGCGGACCATTGTGAATGTTTGCGTTGTTTATTATTATTATGGTTCGTCTTCGTTTCCATTTTGCTGACATAGTGACATCCCAGTTCAACAATAAATGCACTAGTTTTATAATATTTTGAAAACATCTCTTTTTCGCCGACGGTTATGTCACCGTTATTTAAAATATATCGTAACTTTTTGTATTATAACTATAGGTGAAAATATTTCTAATTTATCCTCAGGTGACCACTGCCCATAATAATGAAAACTAATATGACAATGATGTTAACAACAATAATATTAATTTTGTTTAAAGTATTTTTCATATATTGGAAAAAAAAGATAAAATAAAATCCCAATACTGGTGATTTTAGTTCATGTCTGCCATTTTTTCTTAGTTTGTAGTTCGATAATTATTTAAGTGTTTATTATAATGAATTGTAAAAATTAAATCTGAAAAGATTACAATTTGTTTTTGTGTGAATAACTATTTGAATTAATAGATTATTACTTCTGAGACAAACCTGAATATTATACTAGTATATACAAAATTAATTTTTTTATTTACAGTTTAATATAATTTAGTTTTTCCAAATGATGACAGGCACAAAAATAAAAATAAAATACACATAATTGTTAAATATATATAATCATAGCTTTTTTCAGAATCTAAAATATATGGAATTATCATCCAAAAATAATATAAAAAATATTTTTTGTTTTTTTACGATTATTTAAATTACCTAATGTATAAAACATATTAAGTAAAACTTTAATACTTTTCGAGAAAAAAAACGTTTAAGTATTTACATTTAAGAAAAATATGTTATGTACATGATGGTCATTGGTCACATTCTAGTATTCTACCAATAGTTCACATTACATTTATGAACTGCAATATTTCCCATGCTTTTTTGGTGCATTCTGTGTGCTAATCTTTTTATGAAGGTCATTTCATGCTTTTAAATATTATCAGAGTATTCATTATAGAACAGCATTAAATAGATGATTTATATATATTTATATTGGAATTGTCAATGTGCGATAATATATTATGTTAAAATTATTGTGTTTTTGTTATTTTTCGTTAATATTAACTACGAGATCATCTGTTAGTTGTTAAAACTCATACCTCATAAGCAATCTTAACTTTTTTCTACAGTATTTTAGTAAAAAAAAATTGCTTATTTGCAATTTACAAAATCTTTAAAACTTAAATTTGCGTTTTACATTTTCAACGTTGATAATAACACATATTACCTATATATTATATATGTTATTTATTAAATAATTTTATTTTTATCATAAGTATATTATATTTGATATTATCATGTGAAATTTAAAACTATTTCATGAGAAAACAAATGGTTTTCTACAAGTTCTCAAGTTCAAACCGATAAACGAGATTTCATTGTCTTAAAATAATAAAATGATTTTTTCATCAGATTATAGTAAGATTATACAACAGCTGTACTAAGATGAGATACCTTCCCACAACTATTTTATTTTAGCTTACAATGCTCACATTTTTCATCCCTCGACTTATTCTTTCCTTCTAAACATTTTTAATTTTAAATCAGTATTTGGAAAAAAAATACCAATGGGTTTTGATAATAAAAAGATGTCTGAGGGAATAATACCGAATAGAAAACATACTCAACAAAATAATAATAATTATAGGTAATAGATTAACCATTTTATATATTGATACTTAATAAATTGAGTATTAATTTATAATTACAAATATCAAATTTAAAAAATGGTGTCTATGTATATTGTATATAGTGGGTCACTAATGAATATTTTAAATTTGAATTCAATGATAAATTATTACAACTGCACATAAAACGATTCTAAGCGGAGGTCTGTCAGCCTACATCTATTATCTATATATAATATATATATGTATATATCACTATATCATCAAATATATTTTTCATAATATGTCTTTGTTGATACCTATTGCCATTATATTTTTTACATTACTATTAGTATTTTAGTAGATTTATTGTATTTGTTGTATGTAGATTTTGTGATTGACTTCATTTTTTCTAAAAACATTGCATTTATAAAGATTATTGACATTTAATTATTATAATAATATGATATATTCATATAATTTTTATTAACTTTTGAGTCAATATTGTAAAACAATGTAAATAAGTCCAATGTACATGGTATAAAAAAGTAGTATTTATAAATAAATCTACATTAATACATCTGTATATTATTCCTGTTTCTAAAATTACATTGTGTGTGATAAAATTCATAATATACTTAATATACAATATTTTTAATTTCTCCATAAAAACTTCACATTTTTTCTTAATTTTTTTTTTCGTTTTTCCCGATCATTAAAGTATTGGAATTTTTATTTTTGATCTCCCAAAACTTTTGATATTAATACCTATTAAAGTTTAATGTTTATAAAAAATATTACACAGCATAAATAAATAACATTATTTTTAATTTCATTCCTTATAACCGTCAAATAATAATAAATATTAAAAGTAAAATAATTATATAAAACCTATACTTTCCTTTTATTATCTTTTTATCGTTTTATTCTTTTGATCTGGGCTTGAGTTATACTAAAAAAACATTTATATCTTATACTACTAAAAATTAAGGACATTCAAATTGTATTCCCTGTATCCTATTTGAGATGTACGATGTACCTATAACTTCTGGTTCGCTTTGTAGATTCTACTGTGATCGGGCCGTCGGTTGGTCGGTATTTATTATTCGCATAGTCACGGCGGTGGTGAATGTAGTGGATATTTTGGCGAATTGCATATGTAGATGATCCAAATTATTCTGGGACGAAATATCGTATTTTTGACAGACCACAGACCCTTTTTTATTATTATATAATTTTAATATATCATGAGTGCGATTCACAGCGTCAGCGTTTAGATGAAACACAAATAAATTCAACGCAAATTTACTACTATTAAGTATAATGGTGTATTATTTGTGTATATTTATTATCTTATTACCTATATTAAGAATAATCTATATGTCACTTAAGTTGTGACCTAAAAGTCTATCAAAACATGATATATTTTATATGTTTATGTAATATTGAACTGCAGATGATTTAAAATAGTTGAATGATATATACCTATCAATAGGTAACTAATTCTGTATTTGAATACTTGATCTGTATCACTAAAAAGTAATAATTACAAATCTCAAAATCTACTATGCGATAGTGTAATGTTTTGACTCAATAGTTTTGATCCAATTTTGGCCTTAGATCGTTCAACCATTAATAACATATTATGCTTAAATGACAATTTAGTTAATGATTTTTCTTCTCTATATGATTTGGTGACTTATTAGTTGGTTCGGATATTACAACGTCCATTAACATTATTTCATCGTTAGATGCCTGGCGGCTGGCAGCTATTATAGTTGCAACATATATACATGTTAATGAGTTGATGTGTACATAATATTAATTTGTAATAAGTAGGTAAATAATACAAAATCGACCACCATGAACTCTTTAGCCAAATCAATTTTAATGTACCAATAGTAAATTCCAATATTTCATGTATATATTATATTATATTATATATATAGGTATATCATAAATTATTATATTGTTATCAAGAATAAAATGATGAAAAATATATCATAATGTGTTGTGAAAAACATTTCAAGAAAAATATTATTTTCTTATTTTGTGGTAAAACAATTAGTCAAATCCTTTTACGACTGCCGACCGGTTATAATTTTTTCACTGAATTCTATGCCTCAATAAGCATGCGATAGCGTTATTAATTTTATTGAAATATATTTGTTGTTCTCTAATTTGTAAAAAAAAGTGTTGAGTGACGTCTGATGATGCGATGGTGACTGGCGTATAATACAAAATATGAAACGATGATAATTATAATAATATTATGTTATGGAGATCGATGAAAACGTCACACAGGGGTAACGAATTTTGATTGACGTGCGCGTTTTATCTGCTCGCTTGCAGGTTATATAATAATATTATTAAAAACTCGGCCCCCTATATAGTGTATGCAAACAAAAATAGTAAAGTCGTTTTATACTTAGGTACCTCTTCTTCTCTGGGTAACGCCAGCAGATTACTTTCTCGATGTCTGAGAAAAAATTATACCAAACCTAATGCATATTATTATATTATGATGATAAATATTATATTATTTCCCGGACTTACTTTTCATTAAGATCGAGTTACGATAAAGACGGATAAACGGGTTGAATGCAGTAATTGAAAATAATTCGAATTACATCACACGTATGTCTTTCATAGGGAATTATATTTCAACAGCAAAACAATTTATTTTTAATTTAGTCATGATTTATCATGTACGTATCTTCAGTATACTGAAATATACTTGCCTACGTAAAATATATTTTTAAGGATATATGTATAGTTGTATAGTATATATGCTCGGACTACAGACCGAAATTTAGGTGAATTTTAAAGGAAATTATTATTTTTTAAAAAAAATAAAAGTATTTGCACTACTTCCTCCAAATAATAAATTATTTAAATACCTATTGTTATTTTTTTATCATAAGTATATTATTTATTGTTAAATAAATGTAAGTAGTAGATACATATCAATTGCAATTAATAATCAAATATAATATTTTTCCTAGAAAATTTGACGTTTTAGTTTGTATAATAAAATATTTTTATTTCTTAGTTTTGGTGGATTTGGCCAGGGACAAAAACTGTTGATATTAAAAATGACAAAAAAATATTCGATTTAAAACGATTAATTTTAAAATAACAAGGATCATATACCTACATCATACTCCAATATTACTCCAATATACTAATTAATAAAACTGGTCAAACGTGAATATTTTTTGAGGAGGCTAATCTCTTGTTAACTCTACAAATGTCCAATTCACCGAGTACATTAGGTACTAATTAGTTTTTCAATATATTAATTATATTATATAATATAGGTATATAATAGGTATGTATTATTATTATTTTATTTATTATACCTTGAAAATTATTTAATTCATTTAAATTACTCTCAACATTTAAAGTATCTATATAATATATAAAACTCTTTCCACAAAAGAAATTATAATAAAATTATTTTACAAAATTCATTATACAATTCTCAAATTCTTAGTATAATATTATGAATAAAATAACAATGTCATCATAATGGACGTTTAATATATTATGTAGTTTATACGAGTAAATCTTGGAATTTACGTAAAAAAGCATAGGTATTTTTTTATTACATAATATACAAACATAATAGGTACCAACCTATTCATAAATATTTTCTCTTAGAACTAAATAAATTAAAGTACGAATACCTCCTAATCAAAAAATTCTTAGCATGTCATCTGATGCTTCTGTTAAGTGATGCTGCTGTATTATATTATATTTTAAAAACATTATTGAAAATAATTTTTAATAATCAGCTAATATGAAAATATGCTATTTTCCTGATAGGCTGACAAATCATTTCCGTTCAGAATTGTTTTTTGTATACAATGATAACTACCATTGGATTTAAATTTAATACATTCATTTAAGTGACCTACTATACCTACAGCAGAGCGTTACTCACTTAACCACTCTTGTAAACACATATTTAAAAATTTTTATTTATTAACTTCAAAAAAAGATTAAATGCACATACTTCCTCATATAATATTATAAAACCATTCTAAGTAAATAAAGAAACATAATTGATATATTTGAAAATAATCAGAATGTAATATTATGTATTTTTTTTTTAACAATTTTTTAAAAAAAAAAATTTATTATCATAAAAATCATGAAATTATCAGTTAAAAACGTCATTAAATAGAATATTTAAAATTTATATTAATAATATCATAATAGCTACCTAATTTTAAAACAAAATCAAATCTAAAAATGTAAGATACAGCTAAGAAGTATTTCTGAGATAACCTATGTATAATACTTATACTTAATTTTTTTTTTTTGTTAAAGCAGGAGGTATGCGTAGTTAATAATTATATTATCTCTTGGTCAATTTATTTTTAGCCTTCTAGCGAGGTATTTTAAATGGTTTATATTTTCGTGCTCACAAAAAATATCATGTAAGAAGTTACTAAACAAACAATTAACAATAGTCAGTAATCAGCACTTATATAGTTACGATTATTCTGTTTAATATATTATAGTCACATAATAGTATTATAGTATTATAGTATTATTATATACTATATAGGTGTACCTACTAATACTATAAATAAACTTTATTTTTAGATTTAAATTATATAAGAACATATTATTTTTTGAATTGTTAAGTGTTATAACGAACATAAATTCCAATAAAATTTCATTATATTATAATTGTATTATATGTATATTGTATATGTACCAACGAGAATCTTGATAATACCAAGTTGTTTTTAGTTATTTTTTTCACTATTTTCTTGACTAAATCGTTTTGGTACCCATCTGACGCGATGATGTGATATCACAAAATAATGAAAAAAGTTTTTGACAAGAATAATATCAAATCATAACACTTCAGTGGCCTTTTTATATTTTGTTTTTCTTTTGACGTTTTATGTCAACGAGCTATGTGCCTATGTCTCGCTTGCGCCAAGTGTATAATGTATGTGTATGCACGTGATAAAAAATATTTTCCCACTAAAATTAAGTGACACAAATAAAATCCCTGTGTATTGTTCAATATACGTAAGTATACACTTCAATAATACAACGCGTGCTAACCTAAACAATTAGACGCTAAAATAGTATATCGCTAGAAAAATATTATAATTATTCATCAATTAATTTTCTTTTTTTATTTAAATAGAGAAATATACAACGTGTATTCATGTATTATACAATGAGTAAAATGTGATAGTGGGAAATAGTGACGTTTATTGGCAATATTTTAAAGATTCAAATACAAGTTTTTTATTAATTATATTATAGCAATATAAACAATGTTTCCAAAATTTATTAGCAGTGAATTTGAAAATAAGAGGATTTGAGAGATATTTTTTATGGAATTTCATATACTTAGTAATGTCATTATATTGCAAGTATTACGGTTATTGTGTTTACATTTTGACGTTATGGTGTACGTGTGATTACATGTATCACAATTCACAGCTCCATAGGAACGATTAAAAGTTAAATATTTCATTCGTGACCCCCTCCACCAAAAAAATTAATTCTTTAGATCATTAAGCTATTGAGAAATGAAACAATCATTTATAAATCTAGATTTTCTTTCTAGAGACATTTTGGAGAAAATAAATTAGTTTATGAAGTATAAGGTTTAAGGATTTGACAAATTTGACCGATTATTAGTTTATGTTCATAGATTATTCACACAAATTTTATTACGTCTAAACAAGAAATATTTACTGGAAGGAGATCAGATCATATTTTTCGTATTAATATAACTTAGATACTTAGGTGTTCGTTTATCAATAAATCGACCATTTAATGTAACATTAATTCATTTTGAATCAGTGACAAAATTCGTTGTTAATTTTATTAAATTCAGCATTTTTTATTAACCAATTTTACAGTAAACATTTTATCATGAATCATGATTTTGAATTTCACATACATACGTAGTAAGTAGTAAACCGTGATGTCAGCTGCAGCAGTCGTTTTCAGGATTCGCCTGTATGATGCTCATCATTTATAGTATAAGCTATTAAAGCTATATTTAGCTATTAAAATGTTAGCACTTCTATTTTATTTTCCAGTATATTATATTGTTGTATATTATTTCATTTTTGTTATAAAATCATAAATATACTATATATATATCACTCATAAAAATCTAAAAAATCTAATATTCAGCGTAATATTATAATGAAAAAAATCGAAGAAAACTTTTATTTTTTAATAAATATATAGTTAGCATGATCGAATATTAAATCTAGTTCATATAGTCAAATTTATTAGAAGCTATATTTTAATTATTTATTGATTGAATTTTTTTTTATAAGAATGTTATTTTTTAACAATGCAGTTATTTAAAGTCTAATTTTTAGAAATTTTAAATATATTTAAAAACCATATTTTTTAATACTTGAGATTTTGTTGTATCATTTAAGGAGTGTCCTTGTGTCCTATAGTAATTCAAACTTCAGTTTTTTTTTTAAATGAGGACCACCATTTTTACTTTCAAATGTTAAAATTATTCACAGATATTTCTTTTGAAAATTTTGATGTATCTAAATTAAAATTTGAAAAATTAAACTTTATATAGGTATTAAACAAATATAATAATAGTCTATATAATTATAGCCCGGCATCCGCCTATTATATTAAACTATAAATTATACAAACGATTTTAATATACCTACTTACTTATATGTAAATTTAATATAATAAGTTTAGTTATGTTCATAATATTATAATTATTATTCAAACATTTATCAGTGATAACTTATCACAAATTGTAAAATAATAATAAATTAATACATCTAGTATAATATATTATAACATTTAAATAAAGATATTACATTTAAAGAAATAACTAAATAATTGCACATATATGATATATCTATTACCAATTCATTCTGTTTTATCAAATCTCTTATCTAATTTTTTTCGTAACTATGTATAAACAAATAAATACTAGGTACATTATAATTTATAACAAATCATACATTATGTGTAACAATGACTGTTAGCAAGTTTAAGATAAGAGGATTCTAAATTTACATATTATGTTTAGTAAAAATCGACTTTTAAAAATTTTTAATCATAACATTTCTTAAGTTATAGATTTAAATCCATAATTCATTCAGATTATAATGGTTACATAAATATTCCAAAGTATAAACAATAAATGAAAATACTTGATTTACATGTATGTAGATAATAATTATTAAAAAGAAAAATATCCTGAATTAATACAAGTTTCAAGTTTGACAATTATTTAATGATTTTGAATATTCCAAGTTTATTTGTCATAATATTATTAATGTGGCATAACTTACAGTATGCGTCTAAAATAATAAAATACTTTTATTGGTAAATTGACCGTTGTCAACAACCAGAATCTTTTCAATCTTATCAGAGGGAATAATATAGTATATTTTTAGACTTTAGGTATATATTATAATAAGTTTCATCTTGTATATCCTTCATTGCAATTAACTTCGTTAAAAAGTCATATTATTCTTTAAAAACATAATATTATGTACAATATTATTATATACATATAATACTATAGTTTTGTTAGATCTCATGGGTAATCATCCTGCTACATATTACGTCATGCCGAAATCTTTTTTCAAGAGACGTGATCTTTATGACTTACACATAATATTATACGATCACCGAATGGGAAGAATGTCTAAATTTCACTCTTCTTTGGTGTTTCGGCGTGCGCGTATTGTTGCAAACACGCCGTCCCTTCAGCCGATCGCCACCCTCGCTTGAGCACAAAACGGAGTGCAGCGCGGCCCCGGACATTTTGCAAATAAGGGTAAAAAATAAACACACGCACGCTTCACATGTATACATATATATATACATATAAATAATAGCGTACTCCGTACGAATGAACGAGAAACGCGCGAAGGGGTGAAAAATTACTTTTCGCTGTTCAGCAACAGATGTTCCACATCCGCGAGCGAGAGCGAGCGCTCGTCCTGTCCCCGGCCTTATGCATTCCGAACCGCAGTTGTTTTGATGGGGAAGAAAGAAAAAAATGTATATATAAAATCTCTTTTGTTATCCCTCCGGGTTATTGCAAATTCCTGAACACGCGTTAAGCTCTTTAATTAAAATGCCTGCCGTTCTTGGGCTTTGCGATATATATATATATATACGGCACCACCGTCCACCCGCCTAACCATATCTATACTGTGTATATAGTGTATACGTATTTCACATAAAACAGCCCTCAGTTTGCTAGTGGTACATTGCTGTATCAATATAGTGTAATAGTGTTGTAGACCATCGTCCGTCACGCAACGGCAGTGGCGATACGAACAAACGCCACTACTGATGCCTACAATACGTAGTCGAACAGTTTTAACAAAAATTCTAAATAGGCGATTAACTAAATATTTTTTATTATGATGAAATGTTATAGCTTATAATACTTTAATTTAAATATGTATAGTATCGATAAAATTATTTTACAAATTTATGATGACACTGATTAATAATTGTCTCTTTAATCACAACTTAAAAAATTACAAATTGTTGACATTTTTTTTTTATATTTGAGTAAGGAGCTTTTTTTAATCTTAAACTTAATGTAATTGTAATATTTTACAGTGTTTAGTTTGAGAAATATTAGATATAGGTAATAATAAATTAAGTCATCATCCATAATGTAAAACATTTTCAACTTTATATCTATAATAATAATATTAATTTACATACCTATATAGACACTTAATTTTAATATTTAAAAAAAAATTCAAAGATAAGAATATTACAATTTACAAGTGATTGGTGCCATTTGCTAAAAACTTTTTATAATATTTTAAAACTGTTCTGTTATTTGATTTCCGGCCTCGGTAGAATTTGGGTAAAAATTCACAATCTTATGAGATATGATCATCTACCCTATAAAATATGTATGATTATGGGCCTTAGCTTTGGAATCAAAATTAATTTCTCAAACCATATTATTGTTAGATTATAAACATTTTATATTTAAAAATTCAAGGATTTTTTTTAATAACGGTTTAATTGCATTTAAAACGCAAAACCAATCAGTTTTATAAGTTTTATATGATTATTATGAAAAATCTTAGTTCTTTTAGTGTGTTTATCAATGTATTTTTCAATATATAATAATGATATACAACTATTTCTTATTAAGTATTCAGTGCATATAGGTGACTAATTCTGAATACTGAATAGTATATTACTTTTTGGTCAGTGAAAATAGTACGATTGATTTATTGAAAACCTTCAGTAGGTATATAAAAAAAAGCAACCAGAAAAATAAAATTTGGAACTAGAACTTAATTTGTTGTGATTTTATCAAAACGTTAACTTAAAATACTTACAAAAAAAATATTGTGCAATGTATTATAAATATTTTTAAACTATTAAAAGAATAATTTATGCTTAAAAATATTTATCAACACTTCATAAAATTTGATAGTTTAAATATTATTTTGAAAAATAGTAGGTTACCTAACATTTTTACGGTTAATTAAATTAATAACACTAAAATCATTTGATTTACGAGTGAAAAATCAATGTTTTTTATGTTAGGTATAAGAAATTCCATCAGTCCATCACTTATAAACATTTTTAAATTCTTTATATATTCCATTAGAACTAATTTTGAGACTTTGTATTACATTTTTAAGCTTTTTGACCAAAAATTGTCGTTAATAGGTATTGATAGAAAAACCTTTAAAAATAAATCGAACATTTCAAATTTCAACAAATTGCTCTAAAATATTCAAAATATTTTAAAAAATACATACCGTCTATAAAAAATTTTTACATATATTTTACAAAATATCTATTTTGTAAAATTGTCAAGCGTTTGGTTATTGATAGTTTATGAATCATAAAAAACCAAAAAATTAATTTTGTCGACTTCTGGGTTTGAATAAAAATTCCTGTTATCTGTTATTATTCGACTTTGTTTTACATTCGTTTTTTTTTTGTCAAACACTGCTGTGTCATATTATATTGTATAGTATGAGCTGCAACTACATACCTACTGCAACTAACCTATCAACTGAAACTATATGTCACTACTACCAGGCGATAATATATTACGCGAGTGCAAACTCTAGAGGGGTATCAGGAATTTCCGGTGTGGCGTGTTGTGTAAACAGGAGTCGGTTCCTGTGGATATGATATACCGTCCCGAGTCGTCGGTGTACGAGCTCCATACATACACTGATACACACACGTATAAAATATTGGAATAATAATATATCATCCAGATAACGATGGCACCAAGCCTGCGGTCGGTATGTGTATATTGTAGGTATAAATAAAGGTGGGTACTTAACTTTATTCGGAACGAGAGTAAAAAAATGGTACGTCATACATAAAAATTTGACTGATACCGACATAAATAATAGGATATTCATGATAATATAAAAGGTATATTATATTGTTATTAACATTTGTGGTTAGGGGCATTCTAAAATACTCATTTAACCATTGAATTGTGTTTGTTTTTCTATTGTATGATATTCTAGATGTTGATCATTTTATATGATTATCGTAAGTTAATTTTAATTTTTTGTAGTTGGCTACATAAAAAATATATAAATTGTTTTTCTATTTTTTTATGATTAATTTTTTTTGATTATATTTTGATTTCTAATAGAAAATAAATGTTTAAAAATGTTAATACCTACTCAATTTTTGCTTGTATAACATTATTGCAGTTTATAACTTAATGAGTGTTCGAAGTTTAGAAAGAATAATGTTTGATATAGATAGGAAAAATTTGCTCCACTACTCCGCCCAATTTAAAATATGTCAACTAATAATACACTTTTGGTTAAATGTTTGATATTCAGATTAGGTACGTATACACATTTTTGAAAATTCCATATGACTATTTAAATGTAAACTAACTTAAGTTTATAGAAAAAAATATATATATATATACACCTATTTATTATCCATTGGATATTTTGATTTTATTATTATAATTATTGTTAACTATAGTTTATAAATATGGAATTCAATATTATATTATAATTGTAATAAAGCTAAAAATTAATAATACCCATTTAATCTATTTTAATTTTTAATAAAACGTTTATTTTGTAATATATTATTCTAGGATATATTAGACCATTACGGATGACTTTTGTGTATGTAATATAAATGTATATTATTATTTAAAAAAAATGCCATGACTCATGAATCATGATACACGTACATTCCAGCGCAATATTTATGTACACGGGTACAATAAATACAAAGTTTACTATGTTTAAAAAAAAACAAGCGGGTGCGAGTTGTAAAAATTTGTTTTATATAAAACATACAATGTGATGTTATTGCATAATGCCATAATATATATCAAACATGTAATTAATTCTTTACATATCTTACGTTAACATTTTTTTTAAATTTAATTTAAATTATTCTCACTAAATTATCGAACATCATTATCGTTGTTTTTCAAATACAACAATTTATTAATTTTTTCATATCGGTATCAAGCTTTTAACAATAATAGGTATAAAATATAATAAATTATAATATCAATTATCAGGGCTCGACATTACAATCATTACATCATTCACAGGCTTACAGCTGACGGTGAATCATATCCATTTTGTTGTATACCACAAATATAGGCCAAATGGGTATTTAATTCAATCATAAATTAAAACATAATTGTCATGATACATTTGAAGAACTTTTACATATCATTTGAATTACTTTCCTCAAATTGTCATCAAATTTATATCGCACTATTTAGTTTCTACAAATAGTTATGAATTTGTAATAAAAATAAATATCATAGGTTAAATAATGGTGCGGCAGAATAGGAACCTATGTTTAATTTTGGATTAATGGGAAGAGGAAGATATTCCCCTAATATAATATAAAACTCATAATTGGTTCCCCTGAGTTAAGTAAATAATATTGAAGTATTTAAAATCTTAACAGATAAACTTTTGTGCCCGGTTATACCTTCTAGATTATTATATTAATATATTATGGGTGTGCACAACATCCTCAATTGTAGGTACCTATACAGTCTTTATACTGTTGAAATATAATAAGCTCTTTTTTCTAACCAAAGCTATATATTATACATATGTTATCACATCCCTCGACCGCACTTGTGGTCGCTACGTCGAGTCAAGTACGCACGTAATAATAATATTCTTCCATCGCGCATCACCACCGCGAGTGTATGATAAATATACGTAGGTACTTGCGAGCGTCTCGACCGGCAGTGTGCGTCCTAGTGCTTTGTGGAGGTGTGGTTGCAGTGGCGTGGAGGGGCGGTGGCGGAGGTTGTTAAATTCAGCCCGTATATAACACTAAACAATCGGCTGCGTGATTTATAGTGGTGGGACGCGGGGCGGACGGGCGAGCAGCGCTCGAGCGCGCGCCCGCGCTCATGTCGCAGAAGTGGCATTTACGGGCGGCGGTTACCATAAAGGGCCCATTGGTTGCAGCTGACGTTACAAACAGGCGGCCGTCATTAATAAAATCTCGCCCCCCAGCACCGCCGTCCCATCGCCCATGTACCGTTACCCGCGTACACCGCGGCGAGAGGCTAATTAATTCTGCCTTTTGGCACAGGTGGCTGACGGGTTGACTCTGCTCATTGTTTCCCCGAATAATTCGCGTATATATGGTTAAACTTCTACCGCGCCACCGGGCGAAGAGATTGATGGTCCGCGGTGGCGTTTTTGGCGACCGACGACCACCGCGAAAATACGACAATAATATATTATTATTATAACATTATTATAGCCAATAGGTAATATGAATAAGATCGACAAATGATTTTTTTTTTTTTTTTTTGTCCTTTCGCAATGATATTCGGTAGTTTTGCTCAGTTTGTGATACGAGTCGTTTTTCTAGGAGAGTTCCAAACGGACATGCATTAATGTCTAGTAAACACTTAAATAAATGACCATTGCTAATTCAAACACTTCACGCAATATAAAACGTTAGAAGACTAAAAGACTTATATGATTTATGAAACAAAGTAATAACCGTATTGAAATTAAATCATAATACCTTTTGAAAATATTTCGGAAAATGATCTACTGACTACTATATTTATAGCAATATACAAATTTATCATTCAGTGATGACCTATGAGGGTTTGTAATCGTGGTTTTATGCACACAATTCGACCCTATATCTTTATACCACTGCTTTTTTCGGTATTTAAATTTGGCAAAGTATTGATCTTTAAAAATTGGATTCGGTGGCACTGCAGATGGCGACAAATATAGTTACTGCATACATTACCTCCACAGTACCATAATAATTGTGAACATTTTTCTGTAAGATGAGCGATGATTGTAGATGAAGTAATATTTTTGTATAAACGTTAAAAAAATAGAGTAGATAATAATACTGCCTTAGTCTTATATCAAAGTTTATATTTGTAGATGGTGGTAACTAATGGTGATGGTAGAATGAATAACTACTTACTAATAACCCATTCTGTCCCTACACAATAAAAGTTTAATATTAATTTGATATAATTGCTTATAATATTCCTTCTATAAATATGTATATAATTATGCACTTACTCTAGAGGAACATAAAAATTAACACAATATATTACACAATTATATACAATACAACATATTATAAAATAAATATAATATTTTACTATTTTAATCAATTCGCTACATTAGTATTTTTATGTAATATCATGCAGTTTGTAGTATTATTGGTTTTATATTTTTCTTTTGTGACTAACATATCGTTAGGTCAATATGG
This sequence comes from Aphis craccivora, assembly GCA_009835225.1. Taxonomy (NCBI): domain Eukaryota; kingdom Metazoa; phylum Arthropoda; class Insecta; order Hemiptera; family Aphididae; genus Aphis; species Aphis craccivora. The sequence goes on from VUJU01002671.1 coordinate 24,997, forward strand.
ATTTATTGTACAAAAATGTTTTAGCAAATTTTGTTTTTGAATTCTGATTTGATCTAACAATGCAGATTATTGGTTTTTCAATAATTTCTGATTTTATTTTTATAATTTATTAATAAGTATAAGATTAATGTATTCTTTTTATTTCTTTTCTTTATTAAAAACAATTTTCGGAGTAAAAAGAATGAAAAAAATGATCAAAAAGTTTCAGACTCTCTAAAAACTTAGAAAACTTAGAACTTTGAAACTGATAGAAACTTGAAATCTTCATTTTTAGATTTCATAAATAGATTTTTTCAGCGTGCGTAGAATAATTTGACGGTTTTCGAAGAAATATAAATTTCACCCATTCCATCATTTTCTGAATGCGATAAATTATTTTTTTTTTTTACATTATCTTATTATACTTGTCTAAGTCCGAAAGTATGATATATAATGATGTACAATCTTTAATACTATTACTTACAATGTATATTTTATAATAAATAATAATATTATATTAGTAATTAAAAATATTATTATATTTCATAAGAAATACATGAAAGTATGAAACGTATAACTTATCTAATGATACGGCTTAAAAAGTAAAATGTACAATAATTTATTAGGCAATCATGATAGAGAATTATTGCATTTGTTTATTTTTTTCACTGGTTTAAAAATCGACTAGAGTTAGGTCAGTTACATGGAAATTACGTTATTTTAATATGATTTCAATTATTCAAGTTTAAAGTGTTTACTTTTATGATATTTTAGATTCTGAGCGGAGCGATGAACGTATTGATTTTACAATGTTGTGTGTTTTTTTTCTTTTTGTGTCGGTGTACACGAGAACGTGTCGAAATAATGCTTCAATTTCAAACTTTGGGGGTGGTTTCCGATAGCAAAATGAATATCCATCGTGCATTATAGAGGTCAAAAGTAAACATTTTCCAATAGTTTTCAAAAGCGCCGGGAAAAACCAAAAAAAAAATTAAGGAAAAATGGGAATTTTTACGCAAAACCAGATTTCGACCAAATCGATTTTTTTATATGGTTGTAATTCAAATACTATCACTGTAAATACCTGAAAATTTCACCAAATTTTTATGTTAGTGTTATCTATATACAGTTAAATTTTCAAAAATGATTAACTTTTTTTGAGTAATATAGACCACTGAAATTTTCGATTTTTTTGAGAAATTTTTTTTGAAGTGTCGATAAAATTTTTTTGGCCCAATCAAAATACTTAAAAAATTTAATACAAAGTTCCTCATAAGTTATTCTTATAGTGATTAAAAATTTATAAGAATACAAACTCACAATTTTTTTATTAGAATTCGAAGTTCAAATATTGACAAAAAATTCGTCAAAACCATGAATATTTGCAAATTATTTTGTATAGGTATAATTCATAAAATTTTTTGTATAAGTAGCTAAGAGTTGAAAATTTAATACAAGATTTTCCATAAGTTTAGCTTATAATAATTATAAAAGAATTTAAATTCTGGTATACTCAGACTATTAAAACATAAATCACCTTTTTCCCCAACCATTTGAAATTATATTCTAGGCTGACAAATCATCTCCGTTCAGAATCGTTTTTTGTATACAATGATACCTATCATTGGATCCAAATTTTACACTCCTATAATATATAATAATGATCCATACGGCACCTAATGTATAGCAGCGTGGTACCCACTTACCCACTTTTTTTTAAATTCTTTTTATACTTTTTTGTATATTAACTTCTTTAAAACAATGTAGGTGCCAGGTGGTAACTCCTAAAAATAATTGGTTTTTTTTTCTATCTTAGAAAAATATAATCAGCACAAACACAATTACCAAGTTTTTTAAATTTTATAATATAAAATAAAAAAGCATATATTATGTTTTTGAAAGTTCTATTCTATCTAAAAGAATGTATGAAAATTATTTTTTTCAAAATTTAATGGAAGAAACTACTTTTGAGGTGGCATTTTTCCTTAAAATAATATTTTTAAATTATTATTTTGGCGTAAGTCTTAAAGCTCATAATACTATACATATTTTTCTTATGTATTAAAATTGACTAAATTAATGTTTCGCATATACAATAGGTCTATGAACTACTTTAATTTTTTTAGCTATGTATTAAATAATGTGTACAACAGAATAAAAAAAAATTGATGCTATAAATTTCTTCATTTGACGTTTACGAATCAAATGATAGTAACAGTTGTTAAATTCATTTTATAAATTATGAGCAATGTGCTGTATAGTAAGCATAATTAAATTTCATCATAATATATAATAATATGTGTAATCACATGTAATAGGTATATAATAAATATTGTGTAATAGCCAAAAGATTATAAGAGGTATAAAAACCATTGTCTTAAAATACCTTTACAAACGATAATAATAATGATTCTATACCTAATACATTTAATTACCTAGCCAAACACCTATACTTTCTAGTTTCTATAAAAATCACTTATAATATTGGTTGCACTCTCATTGTCGACATATTTTTAAAGAAAACCATAATATTATTTTATACGATCGCATAGATAACTCTATGCAGAAATGTATGTTGCCATAACTATAAAACTAAAATAACACAATGTCCATTCCACTGGAATAAAGTGGCGACTAATTATAATATTTGTGCAGTTGGCATTATCTTTTAACAAATTTATAATTAAATTATCCATAAAAGCAAAGAAAAAACTCAATTACCTTCACTGCATCTAAATATATATTATATTAAGATAATGTAAACGAAAAAATATGTACGGTGGAAAAATTTTTAAAGCTGCTTATAATTATCTTTTTCATAAAGGTTTTTTCAGTCGAATATCTTAATTTTTTATTTAATATTAGTTTTTTAGTAAAAACATAATTGCACATGTACATGAGCAAACATTTAGGTATATGTAAATAACTGTGTAATTTAATTGTCAACGCAGTATTTACAAACACTGTTTTGTTCAAATGATATATAATTTGTATTCAAGCAATGATTTTGGTACCCTGACAGCTAACACAACACGAATATGATAAATATTTATGAATCTTCTCCATTATTATACAATACAAAATACAGACCGACAAATTAATATAATTGTCTAGTTCAGTTGTTAAATTAACGCCCAAATACAGAATCCGTGATCGTACCCGTAACTACAGTCTGCAGGTGTCGTTGACAATTATTTTACTCTATATAAATTATTAATATAATATAACTACTTTAGAGTTTAGATATTCTAGAATTCAATTTAACTATAATAATTAAGACAATTTTATATATTTTGCGCATTACTATACAACTATTTTGAAAAAGAATCTCTATATTAAACAGTTTATTGTGAAATAAAATTATAACCGTATAAATTAATAAAAATAAATTGCTTAACTGTAAATATATAACTCTAAAAACGAATAATACATTGAAATCCATAAACCATAATCACAATTCTTGATTATAATCCTTCGTCGGGTTGTAGTTCATAACACGATCGAAAAAACCCTTCGTTTCAAGTGAAAAACTATTCGGTCAGGTTATGATGCTTTTGGTGCACATACAATTCAATATCTAAATAACTTAATAAATATTACATGCGCGTATCGAAATCTATTGAAACGCATTCTACCTTACTTGTATGGGTTATTTTCGATTATCAACAATAACTTAGTCATCGGTGGTCGGTTTTGATTCAATTAGACTTTTGAAAGAAGAAAAAATAGTAATAATAATAAAAAAAAAACCGTTACATGTTTTCCGCAACAAATGGGGGATGAAAGATTCCTATTTTACGGTTGGTCACACATTTTAATATCCGGCGTACGTCGTTGATTTTCGCTCGACACAATACCGGCAAAAATGACATGGATTATTGGATTTAGACCCATAAGCCCTGCCCAAAGTGGGTTCTATTGTATCACCGTTCTTGGTAAAATAATGGTTTATGAAAATCCAATGATGTTTCCGTTTTACTATACGTCATGTTTTAATAGAGGCGACGGAAAATAACAACGACATATAATAATAATATAAGCCATAAATAATACGATTTATTGACGATTTAATTTGAACTATAACATTATTTAAATACCATCAATATCGATATAGCTGATTCAAAATTAAAAAATAATTGATAATAAGATTGCTTAACATTTATTACATTCCAAAGAATATTAGCAAACTACTGTGGCTGTATAAATTATATTTAAATTGTTGAATAATATTATTGTTTTATAATATAAGCACACATAATTTAGTTTGTAATAACAATTTATTTATAAAATTAAATTAAAGACACAAAAGTCCATTAAAAAATATTTTATCGAAGGAATATATTATATATATATATATTAAGATCACTTTAGGATTAATGCGTTTTGATTAAAATTTTTAGCTTGGCCTTAATAATATAAAAATGTAAATGCAAATATCTTATAATGTGTAAAATATTTAAAATTACTGTAATATACTAATGTATATAACAATATCATTTTTTTTTCAATCGATTATGTAATTATTAAGTTTATAATCTGTATAATACGTATATCACTTAAATATTTTATTACATATTATTTTTTCAAATTTCTTAGTAGGTATATATCAGTTGAAATTGTATTATAAATACCATTTTTTTTTTTTTTAAAGATTTACAAATGTGTACCATTTTTTTTCCAGATTTATTGCCTCATAATTTGTCCGGACAGGCACAAACCAGAGAGTTTCTTTTAAAAGTCGTTGATATCTTAGTAGATTACATTGATGACGTTAATGATAGAGACGAAAAAGTATTGCATTTTAAGCACCCCGAAGAGATGTTACGACTGCTGAAATTGGATATTCCCAACGAAGGTGTGCCATTACAAAATTTAATCGACGATTGCAATCTAACACTCAAGCATCAAGTAAAAACAGGTAACAAAATTTGTTTCACTTTTATTGCTTTTTTTAAAAACCATTTCTGTATTTAAACGAGATTACACAATTTCCCGATTGGTTATAGTACAAGGAACTTAAAAGTGTATAGCCAAACGTGTATTGCTATTTATATATAATATTATATTATTATACATTACATACATAGGTACATTATATTATTATACATTACATACATACATTATAATATATTATATTTAATATAACATGTATATTATGGTTTTATGAAGAAACACATGTTTCCGATGTGTCATATTATTTGGTTTCAAACTTTATTGAGGGATGGGGTGTGATGATTTTGATGACAAAAACACCCTTGATATTAGTGTTTTGAGAACAAGTGGTACTCTACACATCATATTGTGACCGGTGTACGTGACAGCTTTTAACGCACGAAAGAGCAATCGATTTTCAACAAATATCACTAAACACTTTCAAACGTATAGTACTTGATGAGATTGTTCGATTGTACATTATACTGATGCATTATTTAACAATAACACTTTTATAAGTATATAAAGGAACTGCAGTATAGTAGTAGGTAAGTACTCTAAACAGTCTAAACACTAAATCTGATATTTTAATTTAAATAGTGAATATATTATTTATTAATATTATAATTATTATCATTAATTCATATCTACTAACTGCACTTACAATATAATAAATAAATAATAGGTACCTACTTTTACGGATGTTTATATAACGTCAAAAAGTTAAAATTCTGTTATCAAGAGGTTTCGGAAATATATATATTTATATATATAGGTACTTATATCAGACGCAATATAGACGTTGATTTTTTTTATAGAAAATAGTCATTGTTTCGAAAAGTATTGATTTTTTTGAAAATATTTTAGTTATATTTAGTTAATTTTTTATAAGTATTTAAATTTTAAAGTTTAAATGAGTGGTTCAACATTCTTCGAAGTTTTCCTGTATCTGCACTCATTCTTTCTATCTATTCGTAAGATCACTAAAAACTTTAATTACCTAATACACTGTGTACTTTATACTATTATATTATGAAGGTATTTTAGTTATGTCACTAATGCTAATATTTAGCTATACCTTAAAATGTAGGTATTCCTTAACTTAATATAACATTTTACGAGTATTGATAGTCGAGACTTTGAAATTACAGAATTTAACAGTGTTTTCAGAATAATATGTTAAACTTTATAAGCATCTAAGTATACGTTACTTTTGATCAAAGCACAAGTAAAATAAAGCATATTATATATACCTACCCATAAAGGCATAAACACTTAGTACCAAACTACTACCTAACATATATTTATATATATTTTCATATAATGTATGAAATTTGTATAATTTTTATAATTCAATATTTTACAGAATACATATTATTAATAATTTTGTTTGTTTTTTATACTAATACCTATTAGATTCAATCTCTACTATTAATATTCTTTTAACTACAAAAAATAACTAAAATAAGAAGTATAAATCATAAATTGCTTTATTGGATATTATTCATTTTTAAATTACAATATCGATTTATTTATTTCGATAATTGGACTTATAGGTAAATTCCCGTTTTTAAAATTCAAATGAATAGTTTTTGAAATGTATAAAGTCACTGCGGTCTGATTATAATAGTTTTTAAAATTATTTTACAATAATTTAAAATATATATAATATTTAATTTAGTAGATAATATTTATTATAATCAAAACAGTTTTTACAAATATTATAATATATTAATTACTATAATTATCATAATAATATTTTCTAAGTCTATAATTTTTCATTAATCTATTATTCTTAGTAGGTGTATAAAATTATAAATTATAAAGTTATTTAAATACATCAACATTTTCAAAAGAATCGCCTGTTAGAAAATATAAAAAAGTGAAGTATTTCAAAATATTGCCTCTAGTATACCTACATATAAATTCAGAAATTTGATTCATTTATATAAAGATATAATTAGGGATGAACATGCTTTATGTATAATATATTTAATATTAATATACTTATGTTTTATAAATAAATATAAATATGTTCCCGGCCGTTGCTGTAGGTATAGTTGTCGACAATAAGCATAATATAATATATTATTATGATGCGACGACGCAATGTACCCGCGGTTATAACGAGTATAATATATCAGTAAAAATCTTCACCACGGCTGTTGTACGTATTTACTTGGGGTGAAATCGTTTTTGAATAGTCGTGGAGATCGGTTGGAGGGGTGCTATCATCACTGACGTTTGTCGTGTGCCCGCAGCGTGAGCGTGTTCGGTGACATCCGTCGTGTCGCGATGTTTTCATTATCATAATCTTGAATCGGATTAATTTCCTGGTACGTCGCGTTTCCGACCGCTCCTCGACATTACCCGTCCTCATAATGATGTCTGGGACGATTATTATAATAATTAAAAACAAACTGCAGTATATACACTAGAGGTACATAAAATAATAGTGCACGCGTAAAGTCTCCTAGTTGCGGACGCGATTTCCCATTTGCGGTTCATTGTTATGCACCACAAAAATCTAAATAAAAAATTCCGTCAGAAACTCGAATGGTATAAAATCTGTTTATGTATAATATTACATAATATAAACATAACTTTAATATATTATTATATTATGCAGTACCTACGTACTATTCGTAAACGCCCTTACCTATACCTATTCTGTGAAGAGGACGTATAGCGTATCTAGGAATTTCTGAAAATAATATACATTTAAATATTATGTCAAATCTTCATACACCTTATGTAACCTATATTAATAGGTACGTAATATAATGCAGCAACGGGGTAGGTAATTCATAATTCATGCTTGTAACTGACAACACTAGTTTTCTAACTATCTGAGTCAATTTCTGTTTTCTCGAAAAAAAATATATATAATTATTTTATCATACAGTGGTGTTTTACTGCAATTTTTTTTCATGTTGGAATTAATTATGATCTTCAAATTTATTTTTATATTTCATTGATAATATATTTTAAAATGAAATTTTTATTTTGTAAAAGATGTTTGATAAATTATTAGTCGCTGTCGTATTTGAGTGATTGAATTATTCCAGTCTACGTTGTGTGACCTGACACACATAGTATGACAAAATATCTTGGTTATTATTTATTTTTCAGATCCCTATTTATATCTATTATATTGTTAAATTAATATTAGTATGTTCATATTTAGAAGGGTCTATGAAGTCCGTTTATAAGTATATTTAAAGACTGCACAGTAAAATAATAATCGTATGATTTTTTTCCATAATAAAATCAGGATGTTTAGTCTTTACAAAATACAAGAATTATTTTTTCAATGATACAAATTTCAAATCGATTTAACTATAATAGTATAATACTCTTATATTTATACAGCGTAGATCCGCGTATTTTCCGGTTCAAATCTCGGTCACGTCTATGTATAATAATAACAGATACGATTCTTTTCAACTTATGTAAATATGATCCACGCAGAAAATTCTACACAATATAATATCATCCATCATTGTGCGTTCCAAGATAAAAAATAAATACATTCCCATCGGTTTTTACAGTATTCCTTTAAATATTTTTTTTACAAGTAACTTGAAATATTTTTCTTTTTTTTTCAAGAGAATGAATCCGATTGTATTTTATACCGGACCTTTACTTTGACTTTTTACCTTCATTATAAACATTTATGGATCCCAGTCTAAACTTTTTTATTGTTATTTTTACATAATACTATATTGCGCGTTACTTCCATAAATGTATTATTATATAACTTTTAAGTCAACAGTGTGCTGATATGTGCAATATGTTTCTCCCGGAAAAACTTTTTTTCTCGGAAATAATCTTAGTAGTTTGGATGCCCGTAACAATAAGGTAAAATAAAAACCTTAACATTATACGTCTGATATCTGCACTCGTCATTATACTTTTAAAATACCAAAGTAATTTATTTTATTTTATAAATTAATATTTTTATGTTTAGAAATTAGGATAATAATAGTAATATAATTTCTTTAATTTTTAATATAAATTTAAATTAAAAACATTTAAAAGTGGTCAAGTATAGAAAACCACTCTACTGTACAGTAAATGTAAAGTGTACTTCAAAATTGGTTGGGTTATTATATATAATAGATGTATTGAACTTGAATTTAATGATATCATCGTATACAGAAAACGATTCTGAGCAGAGATGATCTAACTTTACGGTCAATGGTTAACAATAATTTATTTTAATAATATTATATTAATTTTAACAAACATTCGCATATTTTTTTCATTAATTTCACATTTATATTTAGACTTAACTTATGTATTAATAATAGTATATTATCACATTATCATAATATAAAGATATCTCTTTA
>VUJU01002672.1:7660-30596 GCA_009835225.1 Aphis craccivora
ATACAACAAAATACATTTAATAAATAAGTGTATAATATATAAACAGATACAATTTCTATGATTTATCAAACCGATCTTTCTACTACTAAAATTTATCCAACAATTTAATCTATTTGTTTCATAAGAGCAGTAAATATCAAATTAATATACTTAATATATTATATAATATATAAATGTTGTTTAAAATAAACAATTTAAAAGTAAATATAAAGACGTAAATAAATACACTATGATACATAAAATACGACTTGTCCAATAATTCCAATACCCACAGTTACAAGGATAAATGTGTTAATATATATATTCTATCTTAATATGCTGACAATCCCTTTTATATTGGGTGTCTGTAAAATATGTAGAATTCATTTGTATTTAAAAAATAAAAAATAAATTAATTTTAAAGTTATACCAGTATAATTTGTAAATAAATCATCTTCAATTCGGTTGTTTGAAGTATCTACTTTCCGTTAAATCTAGGTATTTTCAATTAACTAATACAGTCTACAGCAATAATAACTAATTTCAAAAAAATCAAATTATCATTATAATATTCGAAATTTAAATGATATCTATTACCTTGTTAAAACGATAAACCTTATTGTTGGTTTGAAAATATATGGGGCCCCAATATTATGAATATTGAAATATCTCAAACGGTATAAGCATAGTGATAAAGACATTAAGCGATAGGTACTATATGATGACTAAATATCGCATTAGAATTTAGAATTGTAATATTTTTTGCGGATTATGCGTTGAACTATAAAAGATTTATTAAAAATTGTATATAATTGGATTAATAATAATGAATTTTTTATGTAGGTATAAAATATAAATAAATACTTACATTAATAGCATTTTTTTTTTTTTTTTTAAGAAACTCCGGAATTTTCTTTTCCAACAGGACCTGGGAAATCAGGATTTAGCAATGGATAGGGTGAATAAAAGTAATAAAATAAGAGAGTTAATAACAATATAAATTTCTATGACATTATAGTAGTTTGAATATTTTGTATCACTTTAATTCAGCCTTTTTACATTTTTACAAAGACATTAATGTATTTGATTATTATGTGATTATTAGATACTTACTAATAATTATTAATATTTCTTGTGTCAGGACTGATAGTGTTAGAATTGATTTTATGACATTCAAAAAATAATGTATGTGTAGGCATACAATTAAGTTTAGTATTTACGTTAAATACGTTTACTTATAAAAAGTATACGAAATTATTATTAGATATTATTTAAGTGAACTTAATTTTAAATTATATACATTTATTTGTATCTCTTATTAATTTTACAATAATACATAACTAATTTAATGTTAAGTGTATTAATATTGAGTACAGGTTGTGCTAAGTTAAGTGTTTACTATTTTATCTTGGACTTAATTTTCTAGTATAATTGATAATTTAGTAGGTTAGGTTAGATTAGGTAAAATAGTTTATTTGAAAATGTAGGTTGTGAACTTATGAATATTCTATGTAGTAGAAATAAATAATTGTATTCCAATAAAAGTTTTTTTATTTTTATTATCAAATGAATGCAATGCTTTTAGTAATTAATAAATTCATTTCCTATATTAAGAACATAATTATGTATAGGTTACATAGAGGTGTATATTTTCAATTTATATAATAATGGTATTATACGTCTTCTGTCTTCCTATTTATATTAATTATAAACACAATCTCAATTATAATATTGACAATTTGCTATTCATTATTAACTGTTACTATGTAAGTACTTCCTTGAAACTTTAAAATACATAATTAATCTCGAGACTGAAAGGCATATTTATATTTGTGCATAATATGACGTTTGGGTGTTTACTGTTATCAGTGATTAGGTAATGATTATAGATTAACGAATAAATTTAAATACCTATATGTATTGTAATTGGAAATATAATCACGAAAAATAACATAATAAATGAAAATTTAAATTTGAGAAATATTAAAACATATAATGGTATTTACGAAAACATTGTAACTGATTATCTGATTAATTATGTCTTAAAAAATAAGTATAAAAAATATATTACAGTTAAAATAATAATAATTAGAATAGGAATTTGTTTTCACTGGGTAAATAATAATTATTTAATACAGAAATAGTTGATTTTTTTAAGCATCAAATAACGGATTATTTTGTTTTATATTATAGACATAATATATAGCATTATAATGCATAGTGCATACTATGCTGCGATGCCTTAGTGATGTTATTATAAATTATATGAAAACAACCTTGATAAACTATAATACCTAATCATAATATATTTAAGGCCAAACTTCTAAGTAGATAGGTTAAGATTTCAATATTTGTTTGACCACCATGAAATATTTTACCTATAGAATAAATAAAAGTATAATTATAGTAATTTTTTAATTATATGCAATAAATAAAAAATAACGCTTAAATAATCAGCGTTACCAATAAGGTATTATCACATATTATTACCTATTGAATTATCAATTGCTTTTAGTTAATGTTTGAAATACACTTCATAATAATTGTTCAATCGTAAAAATATTTTTTAAATAACTGCTCAATAGTAAAAATATATTACCTATAAATAATACTTGTACGATGACACGTATACTTCCCATGACATAATACCTAGTATATATGTAGATATACAGAACATATTGAAATAATCATATATTTATAAACTCTTAATACACTTTATTGTATAATATAAAAAGATTTTAGTAACCCTTGAAAATTTATTTATTTTTCTATGGACCTTTGAATTTACATAACAAAACAATATACAAATAAAAAAGATACAATTCATAACTATTCATATTTTTATTATTTATTTTAATAAAAGTATAACTATTTTATATATATATATATATAATAGTTATACTTATATATTAATACATTATATACATATATATTATATATATATACATTCATTAATCGTAATAATATTAATTGCTGCGATCAGCTTTAAGACGACACATTATTTTCTGAAGATTCAACATTTGTTTTTTTGTCCACTACTCTATGTTTAGTCGAGCACTTTTTGAAATATGGTTGATGATCGATAACTTTTTGACGCCAAGTCTCTGTATAACAGTTTTTGTAATTTTAAATTCTAAATTAATTAAACCACCCAGATAGCTAATCATTGGTAATATAAAGAAAATTTTTTTTTAATACTCTCACGAGTAGTAAAAAAAAGCTTCGACGATTTTTAAGTAGTTCTATGTATTACTTCAAAATTATAAAAACATTAACTAGTAACTTAATGAATTTCTATTCAATATACCTAGCTTTTCTGAATATGGGGAAAAATTAGTGTTTTTTAAATTAAGTATTTCGAAGTAATATCAAATATTAATTTGGATTTTTTAAATATAATTATTTACATAAAAATAACGTATTACCATGAAGCTCAATTAATGACGGCGATTCGCCTCCATAATCTTTTGGCATATATTTTAATGGTACGTGCTCTAAAAGAGTTTCAAAATGACGATGTACAATCATCTAAAACACAAAACAATTATTCAAAAATCTAATTTGTCGTAAATTATTTTATATAACTCACTCTCTTTCGAATTTTCGCCTTAAGAAGAGGTTTGAACATCGTCATTACTACACTCAGTATGGCAGGTGGATTTATTATGTGTATTTGAGCCACACGTTCTGGATAAGCTTTCTGTAATTATTTACGAATTAAATAGATTAAATTAATTAATTCTGGACATAATATTATCCAACCAAAACCGTTGTAACAATAAAAATATAATAAAAAATATAATATGTACGTATCATATAATAAAAACGTATTTTTATAAACCTTTAATATTAATTAATATTTAAAAAAAAATTGTGTTATTACGAACCTGACATAAGTTCATATTAACTCATATTTTATAGTAGTACAGCTTACCCAGGCGTATAAGAAAAAACGGCGTAACAGCCCTAATGGATATCTGGCTAAATGACCCAACCGCACAGTTCGCAAGTCGACAACGAGCACAAGTCTTGTATGATCTATTCCTTGGGCGAGATAAAGGTCGGCCAAACATGTCAAGTGCATAGCTATACCCACTGGACTGTAATCTGATGCCGCCGTATCTGGACGATGCATATACACGGCTAGTTTTCGACCACCGTCCATTATCGTAGGCACCAAACCCAATAGCCTAAGCAAAAAACTCAAAATATTAAATTCCACTCTTTTCCAATTTCACTAGGACGGCTATTTATCAAATGTTAACTCAATAACTCTAGCATAGTACACATCATTTACATTGCGTCCGTTTATAGCTACATGTATTGGATTTTCATTTGAACGACAATTTAAAAAATAAAAACCAATGTAGGTATTGAAAACAAACTTACGTCGTGTTATATGCGTTTATCATCTCTTTCTCCGTTTTTGGATCTCGGTTGGTCATTACTTCCGGCAAGATTGTTTTTAGTTGAAAGTATACCGGCATGTTGTCTTTGACTCTTTCTACGTCATTTTTATTCATAACCAAGTAATTCTCCAACCACCAATCCAATTCCACTTTAATAAAAAGTTATTCACATAATATATTAATTATTGTTTTCCTCTAAAAATGTGTTATTTTACAAATATCATTATAAATATAATTGAGCTATTTATTTGTTTCAGGTAAGTTACACTCGTATAACACTTTTTTTTCTGATGATGCGTTGACTGTCACAAATTATTCGACCGTGAGTTTGTTAACTGTGTGTTATATAATATATATTTATTATTTTTATGATAGGTATAATAATTATTATTAATAGTGTACAAATAATAATCATCGCGTGGATGTGCAATATTTTAACTGCTTATTAAGATTATTTGAGGTTCAAAAAATATTGTCAATTAAAAATAATTTTAAAAGACGGTATAATACATTATATTAATAGTTGACTTACAGACCTGAATGATCTACGAATGCAATTAAATCTGACAAAACATATAACACTTATGTTAAGTTAATTGCTTTTCACATGTCCCCCCAACCAACCAGGTTATTTATTATTGGAGACCATGTTAATATAATAATATCTCACCTCCGTCCAACGTGTTTGGCAGGTTAGGCTGGTCGCGAAGCCACTGAATGAGCTCACCAACATCCCGGCGTATTGACTCGTCAGTCATGCCCAACAGGCGTCTAGTTGCTGCAATATCATCAGGCAGTGGACCCTTTGGCCTCCCGTAAACGTGATCTAACATCCTATAATACAATAATATGAATAGATATAATACATCAAAATTCAATTTTAAACGAATTATAATTATTATTTAAATGGATTTTCTCGTTCCACGTTCAATTGCAGTGGATAAACGAATTAATTCGAGTAAACATTCCCATATTGGAGTATGTTATTTAATTTTAAACAATGTTTACATTTTTTTTTATATATTATGTGTACCTACTTATTTTAAACGTATATAAATCGATTTCAGACTAAAAATTACATTTTTATTCCTACCAAATGTTTATCTATATGGATATTATACATTTATTATATTATATATTATAATATGTTGTATTATTCTTCAAACTATTTTTATATAATATATTCAATACATTATATCAATACGCATTAGATAGCAGCTTCCTTATGTACTACTATTATATACAATACACCCTCCTACATTCATGAATAAATCTACTTATCACCAAGTGCAAAACCTTTTTGGAACACATATGTGATATATATATAATATATATTAGATATCATTCATGATACCGACCGGTTGCTAAGACCACTTTCTCTCCAGGGGACATCGGTTCGATTACGAAATATTGCACGTTTTGTCGGTCAAATAAATGCACGTTCTCTTAGACAAAATGTATTTACTGCAGCACTGTTATAAATTATAATGCAACATCTTGCGATATGTTCCTATATTATTATCATAATTTTGTTTTAAACTTTATTATTATAATTATATATAATAGATATTTGTGAAGGTGGGTATTAACGTATAACTAACGAACACATAATAACATATAATTCAATACTAATAAAATGATCGTTTTGTATAATATAATTAAAATAGTCCTCGAATAGATCGCAAATCAAAAATATATGTAAATGCATAATGATGTGTAAATGAATTTCAAATGACAAAATAATAAACAAAAAATAAATAAATCTACTTATGTTATCAATTTTCAATAGGTGCTTGCCTACTTTTAAATAAATGAATTGTGATTTAATTTATTTTAAAACACTATTGAAGAAAATATATTGAGAAATAATAATAATATATGAATGGACAGTCACTTATCTCTTGGGTTTAAATGTCATTTTAAAATTTCAAAATCTGAGAAATATTTTTAATGGAATCATTTCTCGTGATATCTTAACGACGTTATCGCATTGTTTACACTGACGTCATATCGATCGTTCGTCCAGTTCACCAAATACTTTCCAATATAATGATTTCTATTCAATAAAATGGAAAAAATGGAAAAAAATGTAAATACATTATTAGTACAAATACGCGACATCTATATGAAATAATATACATGAGCCTATGCCGCCGAGTATATGGGGTATAAAATAATCAAATGTTAATACTGTTTATAGCCCATAAGACACATTAATGGACATAAAAAATAAAAAAGCATTGTCATAACAAATATCAAATAAAAATAAATTCTCATCAGCTTATCATATATTATACTACAACAACATATTATTATGTATGTGTGGGTTTGTTTGTTTAATTGATTCACTCACCTGGTCATCTCGATGTACTCGGCTCGTGCTATGTTCGCGAACTGAGTGTATACGCATGATTTTTTTTTCACATAATTTACTATATAACCAAGGCGTTTACGGTTTCAAAAAACTGGATATTACTAAACAACTACTATTTATAAAACGTGATCATTATGTGAGGGGGGTCCCGTGGAATAGAGGGGATTAGTGCTGAAGATCGTTGCGGCAGTCTGATTTCTATGCGAATGTATATGCGTGTAATACGCCACATTAAAATGTCACGAATACACGCTTAAATTACCTTGAGACCGGTTCTGCGTGGTTTGCATAGGACAAAAAGGTCAGGGACCTTATAATCAACCTACATTGTCAAAAGCTCAATAGTTCCAGAAAAAAATTGACGATAAGTACTTATATAAATACTAGTTAGTAGTTAGGTATTAGTGTATTACATGTTATAGTTATTGTTATTTATTATACCGTAAAACACGCTAAAAAGATTAATTTGCACGGAGACTAAATAAATACATACCTATTTCAAAAAGTGATAAGACAATTGCTATTATAATAAATTATATGAGAATCCTTGAACGCGTAAATACATTATAACTTATTCAGAAATTCTTATTACTTTTAACTGGCCAAAAAATAAAATACAAATCTCATTTATATTTTTTTTCTTCTGTTCTTATACATATTTCAGGTTGCTAACAAATATAATTAGACCTTTAGAAGCCCATTAATTAAAATTATGACGTTTTTAATGCTCTCATTACTATAACATAAACTGCAGCAGTACAAATATACATTTATATATCTGGAGAATTGTTTTGTACGAAATATATTTAATAATTATTATAATTGGGTAATATACAAATATTTAATAAAAATGCAATAAGAATAAATATAATGTATAATTAAAAAAGTGTAAAATATTTTGCGGGGTTTGTTATATATTTGCGTCTTAAATACAAAACTCTGCAGAACACCAAATGTTATGTATTTTAAATTTTTTATTGACAGTTATGTTTACTTAGTGAAGAAAGTGTTTATAGTAAACTAAACGTGATTTTGATTAAAAATAATAGTTTTGTACTTACATTGAACGAATTGTCGCCAACTTACAGAACTGAAAACTGGTTTGGTTCAAAGTATTGAGCGAGCAAGCAACGGTAGTGTATCATTTGTTTATGTCTCAGTAAGAACAGACACGAATTAATAAATGTAAAGCTTCGGTGTCCTCTTTACAGTTGGACACAATCGAATGAACATTGTAATCGCATGAAATGCCCAGTGGTTCATAAAAAGTAGTGCATGAGTATTGAGTATATATAATGAATTTTTCCACTCTGTTTATTCCCCCTTAAATAAAATAAAAACTGTTTTATTTTTAGCCCGAGTGGGATATAACTTAGTAACGATTACTAACCAAATTTTAAAAAGATTTGCTCAATTTTTTTTTAACAAAGCTAATTACATGTTTATAAACAATAATGAACACATTTATCGAATATAATATTATCTTAATGTAAATATAGTTTTTTTTTTTTTGTATATAATATATACTGCGGTGTCATTCGAGACCTGAGAACGTTACATAATCAAATCGTGAATACCATATCCAGTAATATAGAAGAGCAATTTATCATATATTTATTTTATTATTGAAAAATAGATTATATTAAAAAACACATAAATATAATATATTTTAAAATAATTATATAAATAAAACCTAAAATATTATTATAAACCAATTATCTTTATTATAATAAACTAATCTACTTGTTTATTTAAATCACAATTTTATTGAAAATTAAAATTATCATCACAAATTATACTATTTAAACATAAATATTTTAGACCAAAAATATTTATATGTATATATATAAATTTTTGAACCCCTGATCCTACAAATTAGTATAATCGCATAAAATTTACATTAAATTAATTTTGTATTGCCTGTATTGGAGTAAGTAAAATATTATTCGCAGAAATTGATCGACCTCAAGGTAGTAGTTTTTTAACTATAGGTACACGTGTTACTAATTAATATTAAAAAGGAAATTACAATAACTTTAGACCAACGTTTTTCAATGTATACTTATAATAAGTTTGTCATAAAACTGTTAAAATATATTATGAAAATGTTGATTTAAAATTATATTATATGTTACTTTAATTATTATTTTATACTTTTATAAAAGTAGAATAATTATAAAGAAATTATTCATATAATTAATTCAATTTTAGACGAAGGAAATGATTTACAATTATCGTGTTTCGTGTTTGTATTAGTTAATAACTCGGGAAATACTTTTTGGGGGCAGAATAAAAATCTTAACAAATTTACTTAAGTGGACCAAGCACGTCTTGGTTTTAAAATTATTGAATACCGGTTATTCTTTATAGAGATTATTTATCAAACTCCCATATTTTTCACAGTTTTACGTCTTTTTATACCTCAAACATTTGTTGATATTAAATATTAACATTTTTTTTTCTACATTTAATATTATTATATAGTTAAATTAATACAAGTATAGTATTTGTAAAAAGTATATTGATTTTAAGTTTAAAAGAATTTTAAGTTAAAAACTACCAATAAGTCATACCCTTAAATATTTGTCTTGTATAGCTACCATTACTATTTCCTAAAATGTATTTTTATGCTTTTAATTTATTATTATTACAATATGATTCGAAATTCAATTTGAATATTCAAATTTTTCAAAAGGGAGTTAAAAATGTGTGTTTTTTTTTTTACTTTTCTACCGACTTAGACAATGTAATTTTTAAACAAATGGTTTAATGAAAATTTTTTTTTGAAAATCATCAAAATATCCACAGTACATATAACCCTGATTATTTTGATGTAGGCAGTTACCAAAAAATATATTAGAGTTGAATTTAGTCATCACCAACCAGTTTATAATGACTATTCATATACATAGGTACGTAGTCTCAGTGTCATTTATAATTTGATTATACAAAATGCAAAACAACGTTATCGATTATACAATCTAATCGTGTACAAAATATACTGTTACCTGTTATTGAATTTATTACCCGTGTCAAAGCATAATAAGTAACGTCATCGCACAATGCTAACCATTATGTTGATACTGTTTTGTATTAGCGTACGTTTAATTGATTTTCTAGTAGTAAAAATGTAAAATATATTTCACTTACGACAGTTGTTATAAGTACCTACCTACGTTCATATAGCTATTTAGACCCATTCGTAATAAAATATTTTTATCATAATTATATTAATTTATGTACGCGTTTTGGCTGTTCTTAGAACACCGTGCGTTTTAATTAGCAACGTACGCATTTTTATTGACATCAAAGATTGATAAGTGATAACCAAAAAAAAAAAAAACAACCAAAAAACGCAGTCTCAACAATTTATACGCAATATCATAACACAATAATCGCGTTTCGTAGATCCTATACGTGTGCAACTCGTAACGCGTGAGCGACTGCTAAAGTCGAGTTAAAGTCGGTTTAAGTACATAATATTACACTTATTACGTTATTACGTTATCTTGTCAACGCGAATCATCATCGCCAGCAATAGTTAGGTCGCATCATACACAATACTGATGGTCACGGTGACAAGCTCATGCCATATATTAAGATGCGCCTTAATTGTACGGCCTGCAGCAACGTAAATACTCGTGTGAAATGTTGTCGAAAACATCGATTGTCCCGGGAGTCGTGTTACCAGCCGAAGGCTATGAAATATCCGGACGGCGGCGCGAATCTTTTGCGAGTGAAAGGCGGAATCACTAAAGTTGTCGGTCGTAATTCGCAGCAGCGAAATAGAAAGCTACCACCACCGCCGTTTTTGTTTGTCTCGTATGATTTTTTTTATACATCCGGTAAAACTATAATTTGCTCGGATGTCCGTTCCCAAAGTCGCGTTCAAATGAATGAATTCAGTGGAAAATGGTGGCGTACAGAGTGACTGGAGGACAAGATGAATGAGATATTGTTACACGACCACGGTGGCGACAAAAGACGTGTAAGCGGCTCTACTAAATATTTGTTGTTCTTGTGTTATCAATTATAATATATTTTTATATTTAATGAATATTCAATTATCATTTTATCGTTAACGACTGCCAATTATTATTTATAATTACATATTTCACTGCAGTGTACCACTGTGTCCGATTTATCTGATTATTCATGAATTGAAAAAAAACCATATTATTATTATTCGTTTATAAGGATCCATTCAGCCGCCTATTCTAAATATTCATGATTTTCCTGTGCCTTTAAACCTACACAAAATTCCATTCAAAATGCCACGCGTTCAAATATTAATAAAATTCATCTTTATCACGAAAACTACAAACTATTTTATGCCTAAAAATGTATTATATATTATTATTATTAATTTTATAAACTATTCGAGCAGATATATCTAACTTTAATTTTATCAGTTATTAATTAACAATCATTGTTTAAATTACTTTAATGCTCCACCATTATTTACCTATTGAAAATATTTTAATCAAGAATGAATGATTATAACAAGATAAACATATTAATATATTATAATATAGAATATAGATAATATATACTCATTACTCATATAATAGAAATAGCAGTAATTTATAGTTTTATAAAGTGAATGTAATATTATATTCAACAGAATCTCTGCTGATAATATTTGTTACGAAATAGTGATATATTAATGTTGTTTCTTCATATTGCAGAATTCAAAAAGGTACCTACAATTATATACATACACACAAAATACCTATATATATTAAATAAAAAGTGCAATATTTTTTGTTTATATAATTTTAAAAATACAACTTATATTTTCACTTAATAGTTACATTTTATTGACAACTACTTTTATCTTGTATTTAAATATTTAATAATTTTAATATATGATTATCATATCTTAATCATAATATACATAACATAATATGTATTTTATAAACAACTATCAATATTTAGCAACCATGTATAGCATTTAGATTGATTATATAGATATTAAATAACTTAAAAGTTGAGTCTCAGAGCAGGGGGAGTATTTGAAAAAACATAATTTGTTCTATAGTTATTTTTGTGTATACCTATAGAATAAATTATTTATTGACTTTACCATTTGACTAATAGTGTAAATAAATATCGTTCATTATTTATGTGCAACTGTTTACCTCTATACCCAAATTACTTTGTAGAAAATTATATTACATATAAAATATATTATGTGTAGGTACCTCTATATATATATATATATATATCTATATAGTTGTATACTCGTGTGAGTTATACACTTATTATACCTATATGGGTGAAAATAAATTCACGGTTTTCTCGAATATAGCTTAAAGTTAACAACTACATTTTTTCCATCACGTTTCACTAACGTTTCTACTCTACTCTCTACAGAAGTTAGAGAAGATACTCGCTTAAATATTTACTGAATGTGTACACAACAATACAACATAAACGAAAGATACAACGCGAATCATTTTGTTAACATGAACTTCATTCTTTTCGGGGGTTAGTTATGCAGGGTGTGTGAAAATGTGAAATTATGTTTAGTGGTTTATGTTTACTGTATATATAGTTGTATGTACATTATGTGATATATACTATTGATACCGCAATATTGCAGCAGCATGAACTACGAATATATTGTAATGAGATTGAAACATGAACGAAATTTAGATCACGTACAGTGATATAATAATACGATCAGAGAGATCAGAAAATGTTTATTGAACACCGCCGAGAACAATCTATTCTCTATTCTATACGTAACTGCATATTAAATATCGTTACGTATTGTGTTAGTATACCAACAATACATATAAATTCGAACCAAAAAATGTTTACTCGATAGTGTAAGTATATTAATCAAGAGTTTCAACCTTGTTGTGGCATTGGTGATAAATAGATTCTTAATTGTTTTTAGTTATATAGTGGTAGGTAGTTGATCGAAAAATGTAGGTATGTTGAGGTCGTATTCGTTTAACAGCCATTTAAAAAGTTACAACTTACAGCTGTTTACTTTGTACATATACTAATAAGCCTCATCCCTCCTATCATTATAAAGTTAATCCTATTCCGTTTTATCCTATATTAATTGATAATCAATTTCGATTAGTGTATAATGTTTGTTAAGCTTTAAAATGTCCACGTTATACTAACGATAAAAAAAGGAGTTTCTAAACCGAAGTAAAGCATATGAATAAAAAATATACTTATTAGAAGCAAAAATGTATGTCAACAAAACATTTTAAAGGATTAGGTACTTTTAAATGCCAGACTTCAGAATACTATTTTAATGAATATTGTATTTATGTATAAAATGTAATATGTTATACGCAAAAAAATATCAAATTTTTACAAATTATATTTTTTATAATTTTTTTGGGTAAATTACGTATTTTAACAGTTATATTATTTGCTAAAGAAATTCGCATGATTTTCTGATAGCAATGGTCGAGGATGATAAATTACTTTACAAGTTCACGGTCGTCCTTGTTGGCTTTTAACTGGTTCAACGAATAGTTAAATACCTCTATCGGGTTTGGCCACCACTGGGCGGCCTAAATATCCCCACTATATCATGTAATGTATCCGACATTGACCCGATGGACTCTCCGAACTCTGAAGTATTGTTAAAAATATAGAAGTACATAATATATAAACCATAATATTGTTAATATATATATATATATATATATATACATAAGCGGGCCACTGCAAGTGTCTACAGCGTGTACCGAGTTGGTGGCTTAACGCTACACAGTCCTGTTTTGGGGTCATCATCTCTTCCACAACTAATCGGTCAAAAACACATAATCAGCTGAAGCTTATGCGTTTTGGTCAATGGTTATCAGTTATCACTTTATCACCATATTACCTAAATGTGTTGTACTGTTGTATGTGTGTATTATTTATATACATATATATCAAATACAATATAATTGCATCCATTTAAATTATAATATTAGTAATTGAGTTCATGTTTTTCTTTAAATTAATCCTCTATTTTTTTTCAAGTTTTATATGATATATTTAAATAACAACTAAAAATAAATCCCACAAATAGCAATAAAAATTAATGAACATATTATTAAAATTAATTTTAATAAATGTTTACTATTTGGATTCCAAAAATAATATGAATATGAATAAAATATATAGTTATAAGCAATTTAATATGTTCATAATATCAAATATACCTAACATTATAAATTATAATGTAAATATGTAATACGTATAATATATATATATATATTATATAATTTATAATAGGTATACTGGTACACTTTTCACTCAAACTTAAATATTCAAAGACGTTATAACTTATAGCGATATAATTCAGACTATTTTAAATAAAAATAAACTTTATTTATAACTCACTCGGTCATTTCATATAATGTAAGATTAAATTTGGAATGTTGACTAATTTTATTTATTGTTAAATATTTTGAAAGAAGGGATAATTTCTGAACTAATGTCTATAATAAATATAATTTGTATTTACATATTGAATTATATAGGTTGGTATTTAACCAATATTTCTTGTATATTTTTATATTGTACCTATAATATTTTATTATAATATTATTAAGTCAGTTTGTACTAAGGTATTTTTGCCCCGTGCAGTTATTAAATTATTGATTAAATGTTATTATTTTTCTAAAAACTAAAAAACGTCATTTAGTTTTTAACTTTTAACTTTTCAAATTATATGTGCTCCGTGTACGTGTGCTTAATATTATTGTAACTACATTTAAAGACGTGTCACGGTAAACTATAAAAACAGTTGTGTTTGTGAATATTGTTTCAGCTTATAAACGTTATATTTACACGTATACCAACGAATAAAAGTTTTAGAATTTCCATCATAATATTGAAACTAATAAGTAAAAGCTATAGATGGTATTTTTTTTTACAGTATGTCTGTAATAATATAGCTAATATCTTAATAAATATAATTTAACTATTAAAAAAATAAAAATTACTACAGAAACTATATATATATATGTGTGTGTATGTGTATATGATGTCGAATTAATAAGTGTCTACGCTCATTATTTCAAAAAATGTATTCTATTTTGAAAAAACAAAATCGTAAAAACAAAAAAAAATTATTTCTTTAATGTATTGATTATATTTTAATTAATATAACTAATAACTAATAAGACTCGATTTCCAAAATATAAAGATGGTATGTGGAACTTTTTAGCCACTCATCATTCAATCCAAAAAAGTTTTTACAAAAAAATAAAATAAACTGTTATTGTTTTTAAATATTGCAAACACCATTTATACTTCTTTGCTCAGAATTTAATTTAATATGTATTAATAAGTTTTAATTTTTGTTTCAGGTAAGTGTTACATGATGTTAAAATAACACTTTTCATTATACATTGATACAAAGATTCCTAATAAAATACTTAATATAAGCAAAAAGAGATTATGGTATGTAATAATTTTAATGTTTATTAGTATTAATTTACATGATTTGTAGTCAAGTTATCGATTTATATTTTGTTTGAAATAATAATAATAATTCTGATAAAAGTTAAGTTATTTAATAGGTATGATAATGTAATATATTCTAATGTATTTACATTAATTTAGTAAGTAATAACGAATGATGGTATTACATTAATGTAAATTGTAAAACCATTAGTATCAACTAAATTTAATTGGATTCGTGTTCATTTTTAAATCATTATGTTATACTTTTGTTAAGATATTAAGCAATTTTAATGCAGATACTATAGTGTATTTGATTTACTACCTATGACCTTTATGTGAACTATGAATTATGATTCCTTAATCCTTATTAGTTATTACCAATATAAAGCACTTAGAGTTTCATTATTTTATCAAATAATATTGAGAAAAATAGGTACTATAACTTATTAGATAAGTCTATCAATAACATTGGTAATTTACAAAAAATAAAATAGGTATTAAATAATACTTAAATACCCATAAAATATTTTTAGTACACACTGTAATAACGTAATAAATTAGCATAAAGCAGAGTATAGTCAATAGACAGAAACAGAAGTATATCGGTAGGTATAGTAGATTATTTCAATTTAAAAACGTATTCATGCGTTTCAAAAAAATTAAATAGTTACAGAATGTTACTTCATTTATTTAAAAACAACGCAATTTATTTTTATTGTATTATGGTTTATTTTCGTATAAACTTAAACTTATTGTCTCTTTAAATAATACGAGAAGCATATTACATTTTCAATTTATTCAGTCAGGATTTATCTAATTATATTAGCATAAAAGCTTAATCAATGTAATTTATTATTTTGATTACTTATCAGTATTTATTTATATATATATGCTTATTATTTATGCAAATTTACGTGCCCATATTTTTTATAAAATCATTGTTTTTTTTTTTTTTTTTTCAAACCATTATAAAACTATATCCACAAGTGCATTGTTATATACTACACATCGTACGGGTTTTTCGTTTTCTATTAATTTCGTTGTTAATTATACTATTATTTATTATTTATCGGATATAACGCAGTGTAACGTGTGGAGGGCTATTTGGTGTTAGGTTCGGTTTTGTTAATATTTTGATTAATCGTATATCCGTTTAAATTATAAACGAGGTCTTTGCGGTTTACCGCGCAGGGATGTCTCAAAAAGCTGACATCCGATACAAAACCGCATATTATGACCATTATAAAATATTTTCCACTATAATACTCGCCGGGCAGTTGTAAAAGTCACAAACTCGAATTCCTATTAAAACATATTATTATTATTATTATTATTACCAGCCGGGTCACACAGCGATAAAACCGCATTAATAAGATAACAGTAAAGTAAAAATATGTATACATTCGTATCGTGTGTGCGTATATAATATAATGAACGTGTGTGCGAGTGTCCGCCGTCCTTGGGTTAGACGTGTTGTAGGTCGCGCGCGCCTGTGCGATAGGTGCGGCCGACGGCGGCGGCAGCGCGCCGGTCATAATATATAGGTATAATATATATGCTCATATATACACACACATATTATATAGATGTATACAGGACGAGGAGAACGACGCCACGGGCAATGTCTTCTTGATTGGAAAACTTTGTCGGGAATTGGAATTTATGAAGATGGTCGTATAGATTTATTAGTTCACCAAGTTTTGAGTCATCGGGTCTAATTTGTTTTGTCCTCTATACCCGCGTCGACAAATATAATATAATATAATATAATACAGAGGTACCTACGCGAACAGTATATTATACATTTATATTATTATGATCTAATCACATGAAATGGACCCAATGTCCTAATGGAAACGTGCGAGACACGTCGCGATACGCACCGAGATATAACACCACCGTCACATATTATATTGCACGTAGTATATTAAATGTTATAGTCCTGCGCATACAGTGCGATGCGGTTCTGCAGTACGCGGTTTATTATTTTATTTTATTCCGATACATTATTATATAGGACACTATATTGGTAGGTAGGTATTTGTTTTTCGTACTACGCCCAAACACCGTAAACGAATATTATATTGTGTGTCTGATACGTGACATAGATCAAATATGTTTAACCTATTGTGTCTGCGCGTAATGACTGCAGTGATGGTTATATAACGTCATATCGATGTGCATCGAGACGTAATTATTATATTTTACGTCCTATGAATTGTAATATTATAACTATTTATTACATTTTATTGAGTTATCTACGACGAATACAGTTTATCTTACACATTATGTAAATAACCCTGTTTGATTAATGGCTTAAGAATAATATTTGTGTTCGGTGTTATATACTGTTATATAATATTGGACGTTTTAACGCATAAATAATAATAATAGTATATTATATTGCACATACATATTTTAATGTTATTATTTATTGGTTTACTCTTGATAACACATTTCTATGATTTTGTTTTAATTTATTTTAAAATCAATTATCGTATAGAAAAAAAAATCTTAAGTAAATAAATACTGAAAAATCTATTATTATATTTTCCAATTTATCATTAAGGTTATCATGCCTTTACAGATGGTTGTGAAAATGTTCTAGATTTTTTTTAATATAATTTATAAAATCATACATACGTAATAAAGATAGGTATAATATGATGCTCGTCAATCAGACAGTCTAAATCTAAAAACATTGCAAGTTTAAAATTTGTTAAAGTATAATAGTTAGAAATCATATTACTTTTGCACTATTATTTAAACAAAATAAATCATATATCCTGTACATCATGTTATTTATTTAATTATTTTTACATTTAGTTCTTTGATGGCGTTACATTGTTTTCTATACACCAAAAGTGTATACTGTACATACGTATATATGTTATATCAGTATAACGTTAAGTAATATCGCTCTAATACATCAATATTTATCATTGTTCGACGATAGTATTTTATTTACCTCATTCTGTGCAATATAAAAGTGATTTTATCGATACGGCAACCTAAAGGTATTTAAGCACGAATTACGGTCGAGAAGGCGTGACCACATCTCACCATACACGGGAGGTCTAGTTACGTTGCCAGTTTTTTGTTTTATTTTAATTTTTTTTTTTTTTTTTTAGGTCAGTAGGATACTATACACATTAAAAATAATTCTTATTTTATTTGATACACACAGAAACAAGTATAGATTTATAATATGTTGCACATAAAAGTCATACATCTTTCCTGTTTTGATCCATAATACAATATTTGTAACCAAAATACTTTTATTAGACTATATCAACACTCGACTTAGCATTCTATACCCAGATTTTCTTAGCCATAACATTTTTTAAAATATGATAAACTAATTATATTAAAGTAAGTAGATTAATTGTAAATTAATTTTAGTTTTCTATTATTTATAAAAAAAAGTTTTTTAAAAATTACCTACACTAAAAGCCCTTTAAATATGACATATATGATAGTTTTAATGCATCATTTATATACCATAATTAACTTATGTATTAAGATTAAAATAAAGAATAGTTATATGTTTAAATATTTTATAAGATATGGTTTAATGTATTTACTATTATACCTAGTATGATATTATCATAATATAATTTACACACATTTTTTGTCAAAAAAAAAAATTAAATAAGATAAAATATATTTATATGCAGATTGCAGATTCAAATACACTTGTAATTCAGCATTTTGTAATAAATTCCTATTACTAAATATTAGGTATTATTATTAAACCATGAAGAATTATTTTTTTTTTTAATTTTTACTTTCATAATAACTATGAAGTGAAATCGATAACTTCAATAAATAAATATAGTAATATAGTAATCGTATCTTATTATCAGTAGTGTAAATTTAATAACCCCTATATGTATTAAATAACTATTATTATATGAATTAATTTTCTATACGCATAAGTAAGGGTTGACAATCAGTTTTTAAGTTGTTGTGTACATATGATTCATTCATAAAGAAAACTGACAGTAAACAATAAAGTTAAAACCATTTTACAACTTGTAAGAAAATATTAAGAATCGTGTTTAACTTACGTACAACTTTTATGTACTATGTATCTTATACAATGTATATGTCCATTACCCAAAGCCAGATCAACATGTTATAGGTGAAAATAAATGCTTTTATTCCTGGGTAGCATATTCATATACAGTATTTTAGCCTGTAGCCTATTGGAACATGAAGTATATGTTGTCTTAAATTTTAATATGTAACTCCTTATTGATAAGGTGTACCGAATTTCTTTAGGGCGGTTCAATCGTTCAGATCCTTAATCCGGCTCTGTACATACCTACTTAAGTATTTATTATACCAACCTAATATTATGTAATACAAATATTATCTTTTAAATTAAAAAGTCCATAAATATTTTTACTTTTCTATAACAACTAAAATATTAAATGTCAAACACGCAGGGTACTTTAAAAGTTTAAAAAATTTACATTTTGTTGATGATTTTGAGTAATAAAATAAGAAGTTATAATTTTTATTTATATACTCGAATCATTTTTTTTTTTTTTTGTATTTAGGTTTTAAATGAAATTAGTAAATGTGCACAAATATAGCAATGCAAATTCAGTTAATTAGACAATTTATATAATATTATTTATTAATTATAATTGGTCAATAAATTTAAATTCTTTTTTTTTTTTGTAATAATTCCGACTAACATTATGCAATAGTAAATATTTTTTGTAGTATAATTGTTATTTAGTATAAGACGTTTATTGAAGCATGCTTCAACTTTAATTAAATGTTATATCAATGAAATATGGTCCCAATTTAAAAAAAAACTCACCGCATATTATTTTATATTACATTTAATATAACCTATACAAAACTTCAAGGATTAATTGCATTTGTTTTTTCTCTCATTCAGTAATTATACAATAAAATAATGTGTGTATTTTATCAATAAATTAATTGTATACAGAATATTATTAGTATACGCAATACCTATATGATAAAATTAATAAAATATAATACATACTATATATTTATTTTACAACTTCAACGTAGACACCAAAAAAACTTACTCGTAATAATTTATAAGACCTCTTTTTTTATTGTATGAAATTCAGTTAGTAATTTAATTATTTAAAATTTAAATAGTAGTAGACAAATCAAATACAGGTAGGTAAATTAAATCATTTGCTTATAAAATTAATTAATTACCTATTAATGATAGGTACATCAACATCGCTTCGGTTTTTTGTGCAATATCGAATAATAATATATATAAATAAATAATAATCGATAATATTAATTGATATCCTTTTGTATAGGAATTAACTTATAAAAATATATCGCGTGTTAATTATTATATAATAATTGTAGTTCCTACCAAAATTCAACATAAATTATTTCAATACATAATAAGTAGGGCATAGGTATACCATATAATTATACCAATTTAATTAATAATTACGTTCGGACTTGTGTATAAAGTTTACTTTTAAGTTAAGTTTAACTTAGCATGTTTAAATTTTAATCTTCTAAACACAAGCATAATGTAGATATTATAATGATTTCAGTTTTAAAACTATTTTCGATAATAATTTTAAATATTGTACTTACATTTTTAGCGTAGAAATCAAGCCACTATATCATAAACGAATCGTAATATGAACACTGAATAACTATAATCAGTTGATGTTTTCGTCTTGCTATCGTAGTAAAGGCATACACAAAAATAATCAAGATGTACGGTTTATGAAGGGCATTAGGTGTGAGACTTGAAACTATTATAACAATTAAGTGCAGAAAATAGTGGTTCTTAAAGTCCGCCTTTTTTCGAGAATCTATATAATATTATGTATTATAATATTGTGCATTAGTTTTAAAATACACAAAAACGACTGGTTCTAAGTATGCAATTATATTTTTTTCATTAATCACGTCTATGTCTATTATTAATTATTACCTTGGAATACGAAAAATGACAATCGCTAATAGTAAGCAATTATTATATCATCATTCATTATGTAGTCTTTTGTAGGAGTTAAAATAAAGATGGATATAGACATTATATTATAATCATAGCAGTACATACTATTTTTTACCAGTGATTTCAAGTTACTAATCGAAGATGTGTAATGTATAGTAATAAAATAATGTATGTATATTTAATGAGAATAATTATCTATAAAATAATAAATGCTGAAAACATAGATATTTTTAAAGTGATTTTCTGCAGTAGTAATTATTATAAGCAATGAATTAACAATAATTTTATTATATACTGCAAATAAATAACACAACACATTTTTTATTCTTAATGATATTTTTAAATTGTTTGATGTATACATGTTTATTACACTCATATACAGTTACAGACGTGTCTACATTATCAACTATTAAATTTATGGATAAAAGGGAGATATCTGCAGTTGTTGGTCCTCTAGAGACATATTCAGAAATTTCGCGCCTCAGTATAGTAATTTTATTTTTACATGACTTATATACTTGAATTCTGGGGTTATATTGATTTAGCGATCATATGACTATTTCATAGAAGTTTTGTTTAGATTTTACAAACATGCATAATACATACTATACATTATGAGCAACTATTTAATAAATTCGAAATAGAGTTCGTAGAAGCACCCTAGAATGAGAAACCTATGAATAATATAATGTGCAAATGTGGTTCAAAAGTATACGATATATTATACAAAAATCGTTTCATAGTAGAAAACACTAACACGCACTTAAAGACGCCGATGCGAAACCGGATTAATCGTTAAGAATTGGACTTGAGTTGGCCGAGGAAAATATTTCGGTTTTACCCGCTTATTGCAACTTACAAAATTCCACCATGTCATCTTGATTGGAATATATTAATCGACTTATATAAGTACCATTAGTGAGTAAGTGGGTACCGCTCTGCTGTATATTAGGTGCCGTATGGATCATTATTATATATATATATAGGAGTGTTAAATACTTAAATTTGAATCCAATGATGGGTATCATTGTATACGAAAAACGATTCTGAACGGAGATGATTTGTCAGCCTAGAATATAATTTCGAAAGGTTGGTGAAAAAGGTAGTTTATGTTTTAATGGCCTGAATATACCAGAATTTAAGTTCTTTTATAATTATTATAAGCTAAACTTATGGAAAATCTCGTATTGAATTTTCAACTCTTAGCTACTTATACAAAAATTTTTATGAATCATACCTACAAAATAATTTGCAAATATTCATGGTTTTGACGAATTTTTGTCAATATTTGAACTTCAAATGCTAATAAAAAAAATTGTACCTATGTATTCTTATAAGTTTTTAATCACTATAAGAACAACTTATGAGGAACTTTGTATTAAATTTTCAAGTATTTTGATACGACCAAAAAAATTTCAGTTGTCTATAAATAGCTCAAAAAAAGTCAAAATAATTTGAAAATTAAATCACGTAAAGAAAACGCCAATCTTAATAACTGATAAAATTGTCGTATCTACGACTTATACTTTTTAAATAATAACAAATATTTAAAATCGTTTGAGGATAATTAATCGTTATTGTTACGCTATTTTCAAAAATTTTAAATTCAAACGCACTTAAAATCTTTCCTATAATATATGCTACGAGTTTTCATTATAGCTACTTGAAGGAAAACTTATGGAAAACTTAGTGTTGTATTTTTAATCCTTAGTTATAAACACAAACAATTTTATGATTTTTCAACTTCAAAATTACTTGCAA
>VUJU01002673.1:0-34243 GCA_009835225.1 Aphis craccivora
TTTTTTTTTTTGTGTCTGTGTACAACATAACTAGTCAAAATAATGCACTAATCTCAAACTTTGGGTTGGTTTCCGATGTAAAAGTGAATATCCTTGGTGCATTATAGAGGTCAAAAGTTAACATTTTCCAACAGTTTTCAAAAAAAATCGAGAAAAACAATCAAAAAATGACGGAAAACGGGAATTTTTACGCAAAACTAGTTTTCGAACAAATCGATTTTTTTATATGGTTGTAATTCAAAAACTAATTATTGACTTGAAATTTTCACCAAATGTTTATGTCAGTGTTATTTATATACAGATAAATTTTCAAAAATATTTGATTTTTTTGAGTCATTTATAGGCCATTGAAATTTTCGATTTTTATGAGAATTTTTTTTTTGAAGTGTCGATAAAAAATTTTGGATGACCAAAAAACTTGAAAATTTAATACAAGGTTCCTTATGAGTTGTTCTATTGCAGTTAAAAATTGCTAGTCACAATTTTTTTTTATAAGCATTTATAGTTCAAATTTTTACGAAATCTGTCTAAAACGCGAAAATTTGCAAGTAATTTTGTAGTTGAAAAATCATAAATATTTGTGTGTTTATAACTAAGGATTAAATATACAATACTAAGTTTTCCA
This sequence comes from Aphis craccivora, assembly GCA_009835225.1. Classification (NCBI taxonomy): domain Eukaryota; kingdom Metazoa; phylum Arthropoda; class Insecta; order Hemiptera; family Aphididae; genus Aphis; species Aphis craccivora. Next base: position 626 of record VUJU01002673.1, read on the forward strand.
TAAGTTTTCCTTCGAGTAGCTATAGAGAAAACTTGTAGCATCAACATAGGAACAATTTTAAGCGCGTTTGAATTTTAAATTTTTAGGAAATGATAATGATTTATCCTTAAACGATTTTAAATATTTGTTATTATTCAAAAAGTATAAGTCATAGATACCTGAAAATTGTACCAGTTATTAAGATTCTTGTTTTCTTTACGTGATTTAATTTTTAAAATATTTTGACTTGTTTTGAGCTATTTATAGACAATTGAAATTTTCAATTTCATTGAAAAAATTTTTTTGATGTGTCGATAAAATTGAAGTTTAAACATTGACAAAAATTCATCAAATTCCTGAATATTTGCAAATTATTTTGTAGGTAAAATTAATAAAAAATTTGGTCTAAGTAGTTAATAGTTGAAAATTTAATACGATAGTATTAAGGCATTCAGGCTATTAAAACATAAACCACCTTTTTCACCAACCATTGAAAATTATATCCTAGGCTGACAAATCATCTTCGTTCAGAATCGTTTTTTGTATACTATGATAATTATCATTGGATTCAAATTTAACCCTCCTATAATATTATATACTAGTGATCCACACGGCACCTAATGTAAAGCGGTACCTACTTGCCCGCTTTTTTTTTTTTTTTTTTGGTGTGACTGGGGCAAAGTTTTTATGTCATGTTGCATTTTTTAGCTTAAAACGCCTCCCGAAATTAATTTCAACGGCCTTGCTTGCATAGTTACAATATGAGTATCATACTTTGTTTTGTAACAAATGTGTTAGAGTGGTTAGACAGTTATAGAAGCTTTTTTGTTTTCGAAAAACTAATTATTCATCGTCATTGTCACAAAATAAATGCGTGTAAGTATCTACGTGACCTTCATTTCGTTCATTGGTAATGACAGAATTATAATATTATATGTTCTTATTTTTATATTAATATGTATTAATGAGAACCGTTATCTGCTTAAAATTATTTAAAAACTTTTAAACTGATATGATAGGTACAATGTTATGTCAGTATATTATTACAATCCTGCACACATATTTTTAATCATAGTGGGTGATACACATTTTTAAGTCCAATCGATTAAATAATATGTTCTTAATTGTTATTATTATTATTACCTTAACTGATTAATGAAATATTACAGTCAACATTTTATTTTTAGAATTGATGAATCGGATCATGTTATTTGGAAGTGCTGTTAGGCAATTTAGAGAATGTCTTATTAAAGGTAAGTAGAAAAATAGGAAAATTAAATGTTTTAAATAGTATTTCCTCTATAACATCTTTGTTTTAGTAAACATTTAAACGTTTGGAGTAAAGTTATACACTTATATAGGTACTATTTATAAACAAAATAATGCAGATGGGGTGGTTTCCGATGGCAAAGTGAATATTCTTGGTGCATAATCTAGGTCCACAGTAAAAATTTACCAGTATATATTCAAAAAAATCAGGGAAAAAAAATGTGACAAATAAATGGGAATTTTTACGCAAACCCAGTTTTCGATCAAATCGATTTTTTCTACATGTTTATATGTTGTAACTCAATAACTAATCACAGTAAATATTTGATTTTCACCAAGTTCAAATATTAATTTTATCTATATGCAATTAAATTTTCAAAATATTTCTGCTTTTTTGAGTTATTTATAGTCGACTACAATTTTCGATTTTTCTAAGTATTTTTATTTTAATTCTATAAAAAAATTTGAATGCCCAAAAAAACTTGAAATTTAATCCTTACAACGTTTCTTCTTAGTTGATCTTAGTGTAGATAGAAAAAATCAAATATCGGTTCAATCAACAAAATCAACATAATTTTATAAGTGTTTGGTGTACACATTTATTCAAAATATGTCAAAAATGCGAAAATTTACAAGTAATTTTCAGTTGAAAATTCATACAATTTTTTTGTATTTATATCTAAGGTTAAAAAATTCAACAATAAGTGTTTCATAAGTTTTTCTTCAAATAACTATAGAGAAAACTCAACGTTTCATTATAGGAAAAAATGTTATGGCGTATGAACCTAAATTTTTTACGAAATTGTGTAACGATAACGATTTTCAATATTTGTTATTATTCAAAAAGTATAAGTCGTAGGTACTTGAACATTTCACCAGTAATTTCAATTGGCATTTTCTTTACATAATTTAATTTTCAAAATATTTCGCTTATTTTAAGTCTATTTTTAGGAATTTAAAATATTCGTTTTTATTTAGTTTTTTTTTTATAATAATTATCGAAAAAAACTTATTGGTTAAGTCGAAATACTTTAAAATTTAATATAAAGTTACTTATAAGTTAGTATTATAGTTATTTAAAAATTATAAGAATATATGGGCATATTTTTTTTTCATTAGCGTTTAAAGTTCAAATATTGTCAAAAACACGTAAAAATCGTGAATATTTCCAAATTATTTTGTAGGTATAGTTTATAAAAATGTTTGTATACGTAGCTAAGAGTTGAACATTTAACGCAACATTTTCCATACGTTTGTCTTACAATAATTATAAAGAAACTTAAATTTTAGTGTCTTCAGGCCATTAAAACATGATTTAATTTTTGAGTGTTCAGTTGGTCATTAAAACATAAACCACATTTTTTACCAATCACTAGAAATTATAGCCTAGGCTGACAAATCAACTCCGTTCAGAATCGTTTTTCATATTCAATGATACCTATCATTGGATTCAAATTTAATACATCCATTATAGTGACCTACTATACAGCAGAGCGTTACTCACTTTACCACTCTTTTTTTTATTATTATTAAAAATGGTTCAGTAGTTTTTAAATCTGTAAGATTGAGGACAAAGTAAACATTAATTCATATACCTATGTGTTAAAATAATTTGTAATGTAATTTATTCCTATAATTTTAGATAAAATTGAAACTATTGATGTTCTAAAGATGATTTACAAACTATGTACGTATTAAGGCTCTATAATTTGCTCAAGTTTTAAAATGACTTTTAATTAACAAAAATACAATTAACAGTTTTATCATATATACATTTATAAAACTAAATAATTTGTTTTACTATTCTTTTAGCTTTTTCAAAAAATCAAAAATATATGAAAATCCAACAATTAAGTGTGTTATTAAAATCATAATAATTTATTTAATATTAATTTAAATAATCGAATACTACCTACTATTACATATAAAAGTATCTTAAAAGAATTCCTTTTTTCTTGAAGTATACATGTAGTTCAAATGTATAAGTCGAATAAATACAATAAAAATATACTTGAAAGACGTTAAATGACCTATTGCATGTTTTCACTACCTATCTGATTGATAAATCACGCTTAAACCTTCACAATATAAAATGCAAAATAGATATTTATCATAGCTATCGCAACTGAATTTACTTTCATAACTATAATATAACATAACGTAATCATTAATATCCATAACTAGAATATTTTTTGTATTTAATTTACTTAAAAATGAATACAAAAATAAAAATGTTATTTGAATTGGCAATAATTATTATCTAATACAATTTACAACAGCAATAGTCAATTGAGACTCAGCAATGGCTGAATGAAAATCACAGTTGTCGTGTCAGGTTATGAAATTATAAATTCATGGAACATAAATAAAGATTGTTAATTATCAATTTGACATTATTATCTATAACTGAAAGTTAATCTTATTTCTATATAAGAATAGTTATTGTTATTTTAAGACTTCTATTAATTTTGATTTATTTGGCAATGTCGGTAATGTCTTAACATTTATCGAATATTAATTTATTTTATACAATTAAATATTTAATAAAATAAATAATAAATAATTATTGTATTTTAAAAATTTAATTTTTCGTATAGAACAAAATCTCGCAAAAAATCAGAGAGATGAACTACAAATGTGTATTGGTACGTATAGTAAAAAAGTAAATAATTAATTGTTAATATAATGTATGCTAGGTATGTCTATTTCAATTTTATACATTTTATTTATTATAACCATAACACTCGTGATATTTAATTATAATTTATGTATATAAATCTGTGTAAGTATGCATCGAATATCAGGCGCATACATTTTTTGGTGACCACGACGTGATACCTACGTATGTTTTAAACATTGGATTAGTCTTTTTGATTATTAATTTCTCAAAAGACTTAATTAACATAATTATTAAAAAACTGTAGTGGTTGAAGTTGTATGTATGTATTGATTATGGTTTTTTTTATCATACTTGTATATTATAGTTAGGGCTTGGAAGTTGATGATCTATAAAACAATTAAAGATGACCTAAAAAAAATGTAAAAATGACATAAAAATGGCAAAAAATGTCCTTAAAAAATGAGCAAAAAAAAATTACAAATATTAGTTTTAAATTAATGAAAATACATTTTTTTAAATATTTTACTCTATTTTACTATAAAATTCTATATACATTTATCAAAGCTTTGAATTACTCAAAATATGACATAAAAATGACAAAAATATCCATAAAATAAGGAAATAAAAATTTACAAATATTTGTTTGTCGTAATTTTCAAGTTTTAAGTTATCGTTATAATGGTTGACAAGAAACGATAAGAAGTGAACTAGTGTGAAATCAGTAATGACTAAAGATGTGGGAAAATGACCGAAACATGTCAAAAAATGGTTTAAAAAATAATAAACACCATAAACGCAAAATAAAAATTAGTTATTCAGATTCACATGCTAATGAAACAGATTTGTGGCCAGGAGAGAATCGTCTAAAAAGTTAGAAAAAAAATGCAAAATGCATCAACTTCCGAGCCTTAATTTTAGTATTGAATTTTTCATATTATGTTGTTTTTATTGTTATTGAAGCACTCTATATTGATTATATCAACTAAATTTTGTAAGGTGCAGACTTTTAGAATGAGTTTTTAATTAAACCTAAAGTTTTTATAACATATGTATTAACTAATATATTCAATTAGTCAGTGACCTTACATTACTAACGGGTCAAAAATAAAAAAATCAGTATTTAGAAATGTATTGCTGTTAGACATTGTCACTATTCAAACTCATGGAACTTGACATTTCGCTAGAACCGCAGGATTTTGATACGTGTGTTGATATGTGAGATAACTTATTGCCAACAAAGTAGTGATTGTTGTTAACTTTTACACGTCAATAGTTAATGGCTAGAGAAGATGCTCATCGATATGATTATGTTTAACTAAATACAAAAAATCGTCGAAGGTTACTTGAAGATAAGTCTCGAACAGCACGTTAGTGATCTCGGCCGACAATAACAAGCGGCAACACAACCGTACACGAAGCAATGACAATTTTTTAAGACAATGCAACTTTGAAAAGACGACTAATAATAGCTAATGAAATTAGAATTCATGAACACAAAATACATTGATTGACCGGCTCAGACAGACAAAGGTTAACGCTAATATATTCAATTAGTCGATAACCTTACCATCGCGTCAAAAATAAAAAAATAAGTAAATCAGCTAGGTATACAAGATATTATTATGTTAGTATCTTATACTTAATGTACTTGTCAGAAATTAATGTACTATGATTGGCATTCTGACCAAATGCGTGAGGCAGATGAAGTAAAAAATAGCCAAACATCATAACCAGCCACTAAAATGATACTGCCAAAATTAAATTACAAGAAAATCTTATTAATGATTTCATAAAAACGTGTTGTGTGTAATTTTGAACATTGATTCAATGTAACATATTTAAAAACTTGCAAATCCAATAACGAAGAGATTTTAGATTTAAAAAGCGGCCATGTTATACACAAATCATGTAAAAAGAAAGACAAAGGTTAACGCACACCGATCGGAGGTTACGACTGATCAATAAAAAGCAAGGATCGGTTGATGCGAATTTCCACCACAGTAGGTAGGTATTACGACGCGTAGATAGGATTAGCTCAGAGTATTTTCGCAAACTCAATCACGATAATCTTATCGGCGGCGTGTCATAATTTAATATATTCTCGGCAAACAGAAGTGACAATATGATTTTCTATATTAATTATTGCCTTGAATTCTTGAAATGTAAAGCCATAATTATATCGACCATAGTTAAATACAAATAACAATCAAATTCTTTGGCCATTTTATAAAAATAGACGGTATTAAAAAAGATATTATATATTACACTGAAAATTCGATGGCAAGAGTAGCAGAGGTGCATACCACCTATTCGCTATACACAAACCAGATTAAAAGTCTCACACAAACCTAAACATTAGAAATTCAGCAGGAACACGAAGAATAGAGATTTCTGGAGAAATATATCCATCGGAATAATATACTTGCTTAAAAGTCGAAATCAGAACATTATTTTATAATAAATAATAATAATTTTATTAAACCAGACATTACCATTTTGTCCAGTGATTTGTTTGTACAGCGATTTTACAATTAGGTACGATAACAAACGTATATTTCAAGTGTGCAAGATAAATCGGGAAACTCGTAAGTCGTATTCATGACTTAAGGAATATCAGGAAAACATAGCAATGTATCAACTAAAGATAATTCTCTCTGGCAACGATAGATCTTTATCGTGGTCAGATTGAGAATCAACACTATTCTCAACTAATGCATTACTTCACTACCTATAGCCTACACTAAAATTATTGAAACTAGATCCGTAAAACTTATATTGTTAGTATACCAGCAACCCAAAATTTTATGATTGATAAAATAAATATGATAGTTTTAATGGCCTCCATTTAGAAAGACTCCCTACTTTGTACCAGTATGACTATAAAATTGCGTCGTGTGCTACAAGTTTTGATCTTGGTTATATTATATTCATTTTTTAATATGAACACAAAAAAAAATAGCTTTATTAGCTTTTTTGCGTCAAAGGAGTAAAGAACATAAACAAAAAGTAGCCAGAAAGTTTTGGTTACATCCTTTAGTTGCGGTGAGATATGTAAAAGGAACTTATATATACTTTGTACATAAAATTACGAAATGATGAAACCAAATTTTTAATTACTTTCGTATGAGTGAATCAACTTTTGATTACTTATTGGACAAATGAAATAATGCAATACGATGGCAAGACACTCAAATCATATCCGATTTCGGTCGCGATCGCATTGACGTCATCGGTGAGCCGCTCGGCGTCGGGCCGAGCCTACACATTTTTTTAAAATATTATTTAAAAAAGTACGTTCGTTAAAGGCCGTCGTTGTGTTCGCGCCACGTATTTTCGTCGTGTTTCTTTTGTGGTGCCGCGTGGTGTGGCTTATTGCCTTACGTATTTTTTTACAGTCGTTACGTATGGCCGTCTGTCGTATGTAAGACAGCTTTTTACCGTCGTCTCACGTTTTTTAGCCCAATTCTATAATACACGTACGCTGCGTTGTCGTGTAGCGCGGGTCGTAGTCGGACGCTTTTTATATGTATAGTCGTTTTCCGCCGTGGTCCGCTGCCGTAGCATAAGCGTGTGTTTGTTCGCCGTCGTTCTTTCCTTTATGTTGGACTTAGTCACTATTGCGGACGACACAAATATTCGTGTTGTGTTTGCTGTATGCTGTTGATTTCCGCGCATTATAATTAACGTGCGTTATAACACGCCCGTGCTGCCCGTTCGGAACGAGCGCTGATCGTTTGTTAGTTTTGTTGTGTCTACAGAGGTGAAAGTGGTGGACAAGTCGCCTTTGGAACAAGTATGTCTACCGGGAGTCGGTACCGCAGCAGCCTTTGACGACGACCAGGTCATACGTATCTCACCCCCTTTGTATAATTATATTATATTATATTGTTTGTTGATAATAACTGTAATCGGCCATATTATGTACGCCGAAAATTATTATTTTATTATTATTATTATTATTATTATCATCATCAGTTATCAGCAGACTATTGAACTGTGCGGTCGTGTGTCCGTGAGTTATAGTGTTTCGGTCCGCTATCTTGCTAAAATGTTATTAATAATATTTAGTTTATTCTAAATTTTTCGTCATAGTGAGTATCATCTATACATTATGTCAAATAAATGCTATTCATGTAATGAGCTATTTGCAGAACTTGACAATCCATTAAAATGTGACAGTTGTTCTTCAATAGTTCATAATAAATGCTCAGGATTATCTGCAACTGAACTCAAATGTCTCGGATTAAAAAAATCGTATACTCAAATTTTTCTTTGTTAGTTGTGACCAAGGTCTAAAAGAATTACCAGAACTAAAAATTCTCATTAAGAAGTTACTTGTTGAGGTCGATAATATTAAAAACGATACTGCTAATAATATAAATTCTACCAATAACATTAATTTTTTGGACGAATTTGTCATTAATGAAATAAATGATCGTAATAGACGTGCAAATAATCTTATCTTTTATAATGTTGATGAAAGCGAATGCAATCGGTCTGATGACAGAATTACTTCGGACTTTAAACATATTAATAATATTATCTGATACTAGTCACGACATTTCTGTCCCGTTAAAAGTCATTCGGTTGGGACGTTTTCAACCTGGTAAAATGCGTCCAATAAAAACAATTTTTTCAATGGCAACTGATGTGTTTGATATCATAAGAAATAAAAAGAAAATTTCACATTCAAATCTACCTTCCACAATTAATATTTCTACTGATCGAACACCTAATCAAAGAGAATCTATGAAAAAATTATGCGAAGAATTAGCCTCCCGTACAAACAACGGTGAAATTGGATTAACAATCAAATTTCAAAGAGGAGTTCCCAAAATCATCAAAATTATCGGTGCTTCAAATATTCAATCTCAAAATCCTAAAAATTTTTAAACCTTCGTGTATTCTACCAAAATGTAAAAGGTCTTAGAACCAAACTAAATTTTTTTCGTAATTCTATTTCTAATTTTAACTGTGATTTATTATTTCTAACTAAGACTTGGTTGAATAATTCCATTAATGATACAGAATTAGGTCTAACTTGCTTTAATATATTTAGAGTAGATCGATGCTCTAATCTATATAATCGAGGTGGTGGAATTTTACTGGCTATAAAAAATACTTTTAATTGCAAATTATTAAACCCTATCACCATAATACCAAATATTGATCAAGTATTTGTTTTGTTGAATTATAATAATATTAACCTCCTCCTTGCTTGTGTTTATATTCCTCCGAATTCCCATTTAGATATTTATAGAAAACACTATGAGATTGTTGAAAATCTTGTTATTAATTTCTCTATAGATAATATATTAATTTTAGGTGATTTTAATTTAAATGAATTTTCTTCTTCAGATTATACTTCATTTGTTAATACCTCATCTAACTGCATTGTGAACTCATATATTAATTACCTACATTTAAAACAAGTAAATAATATAAAAAATGATCATGGTAGTGTTTTGGATTTAATTTTTTCAAGCACAAGTATTGATTATATATTTAGCAATTATTCACTTATACCCTTAATTGACTCATATTATCCACCTTTAGATTTTATTTATTCTCTAGAAATATCTGAAATTTTAGATGAACCCAACAGCCCAGAATTATTCAACTATAACTCTTGTAACTATTTAGAAATTATCGAATTTTTAGAAAATATTGATATTCTTGCTAATATAATAAATTTAGATCTTGATAATGCAATCCTAAAATTCTATGATATATTAAATCACATTTGTAATTTATTTATTCCAAAAACTAAATTAAATCGTCAATTTAACTACTCTTTACCATGGTCTAATTATGATTTAAGAAATTTAATTAAAGAAAAAAAACTTGCACATAAAAAGTATAAAATTTCAAATTTACACTCTGATTATTTACATTTTGCTAATTTAAGAAAAAAATATAAGCAATTATATCAACAATTTTATTCAAATTACATTCTCAAAATTGAAAACAATATTAATCATAATATAAAATCCTTTTGGAAATATATTCAATCTTTAAAAAAAAACAAAATCAATATTCCTACATAAGTCTTCTTTGATGATTTATCTGCTAATAATTTAAATGATATTATAAATTTATTTTCTAAATATTTCTCTTCTGTTTATTCTAAAAGTAATGTACCTAACAATTTTGATCAATTATCCAATATTATTGGTAATGATCTTAATTTAAATTCTATATCTATATCTGAAGACGATATAATTGAGCATTTAACATCACTTAATGAAAAATCTAGTACTGGTCCTGATTGTCTACCTCCTATTTTATTAAAAAAATGTTGTTTGGTCTTTGCTAAATCTATAAATCACATTTTTAATTTATCTTTGAACACTGGTATTTTTCCATCTATTTGGAAAAAATCTTTTATCACTCCCATTTATAAATCTGGCGATAGAAATAATGTAAGAAATTATCGAACAATTGCCAAATTCTCGATTCTTTCTAAGATATTTGAAGCTATTATATCAAAAAAACTATCAAATTTATTATCCAATTATATAAGTCCTTCACAACATGGATTTCTAGCTAAACATTCAATTTTTACTAATTTAATAACCTATCATAATTACTTAATAACATCATTAAATGAAGGTTATCAAGTAGATTCTATATATACTGATTTTGAAAAAGCTTTCGATAAAGTTGACCGTTTTTTATTATACCATAAATTAGAGTTGTTTAGAATAGGAGGTATTTTCCTTAAATGGTTATTCTTTTTTCTTATTGATAAAACTCAGACTGTTAAAATATCATTTTCTATCTCGATCTATTATCCTACCTCATCAGGCGTCCCACAAGGGTCTCACTTGGGGCCTTTATTATTTTTGATATTTATAAATGATTTACCATTAGTTCTTGAACCATCTATTAAAATTCTCCTTTTTGCTGATGATGCGAAAATATTTTGTAAAATCAAATCGATTGATGGTCAACATAGTTTGCAAACCAATTTAAATAAACTTTACCTTTGGAGTAAAAATTCCTCTTAATATAAATAAATGTCAAGTAATATCCTTCACCCATAAAATTAATTCCTTTAATTTTCAATATAAAATCAATGATTTTCCACTTTCAAATATTAACTCCATTAAAGATTTGGGAATATATTTCGAAAAAAGTTTTAGCTTTAAAACTCATAATGGTTAATAAATCATATAAGATGCTTGGCTTCATTAACAGAAATACGAATGATTTTAATTATATTACCTGCCTAAAAACTCTTTATTACTCATTAGTTAGATCGATTCTTGAATTTGGTTCACTTATCTGGTCAAGTGACTACTCAACTTATAAATCTGATTTAGATAATCTCCAATTTAAGTTTCTTAAAAGAATAGCCCATGTCATATGTTATAATTTGTCACATTGCTCTGTTAAACACCTTCAAGATTCTATAGAGGTTCATTACCTTGAAGTAAGACGAAATTTAGCGGACATAATGTTCATTTTTGACATTCTTAACGGTTTTGTTATTTGTCCTGAGATATTAGCCTTAATAAATTTCCGTATTCCTCGTAAAAGCACACGTAACTTAGACTTGTTTAAAATCCCATTCTACAAAACAAACATTGGTACTAACTCATTTCTCCCTAGAGTCCTTTTTTTAGCCAATATTATCTCTGCCACACTTGATTTTTTCAACATGTCTCGTTATACCTTCAAAGCTAATACGTTAATTATACTTAATAATAATATAATATTTTAAATGAATGAATCATCTCTAATCTTGTATTGATAATTTTTTTTTTTTTACTGTTCAATTACCTTTTACTTTATTGTTCTAATTATTATTAATGTTTTGGAAAACTAACCTAATTATTTTTATTTATTCTATTCTGTTTTATATTTATAAATATTCGTGATTTTTTATTTTTGTTATTATTATAATAACGTACCTATGTAATTTTGTAAGGACTAACATAGTTTTTTAAGTCCTCTTTATGTATATTATTATTATTTTATTATTTGAAAAAAATACATATTAATACAGTCCGCTAGTTTATACAACTACTTGTTATTTTTTAATATATTGTATAGCGTCCAGCCTATTATTAAAGTCGAGTTTCATTTGAATCGGACTTCGTGTCAAAATATTGGTCAATAACTTTGTTAAATAATTACGTGTAGGTATCTCATGTATTTTAATTTTTGTTCTAATGTTTCAGGGAACTTTAAAAAATCAATTAAAACAATAATTGAAAACGTTGACGAAGGTAAACGAATACATGCAATTATCAATAGTTATACTTTTAATATAATAGATTGTATGTCAACTGGCAACATTATACTTTAATATGCATAATATACAATTAGGTATTATTAATCTGGATTGAAGTTTTTCTATCCAATAAACTGCACATTTATTTTCTATTATTGAAAAAACTATTTCAGAAACCTAATATTATATACTATTTCATAAAATTTTGAGATACATTTTATGTAATTTGTTTGTTTAATCTTCACTTGATAATTGGAATTATATATTTTGATCATGATTAGATGATTTAGATTTGATTAAGATACCTATTGATGTGTTTGTATCACTAACTAAACATTTCATAAAAGTTAGATTTACGAATTGGCTAAATTATATTTTTCAAATAGTTTAGAAATTTTGATTTGCCATAGGTATCATTAGCCACTCACTGACAACATACATTTAAAACGTATTACTTATAGTATTTGTATTATATAAAAGAGCGATATTCCAGGTATTTTCAAAATATTTCAGAATGTAAAGTTCTTAATACGAGAATGTCTACAAATATTTTATAAAAACTTTTATGTAGTTGTTATGATTAAAATGATATATTACATTTTTTTTAAACATACGTATTTTGTACATGAACATTTCAAAAATGAATTTTTTATGCTTCAAACACTTGATTTCAATTAAAATTTCTTTTTGCTTTAAAAATGCTGCAAGCAATAATTTTTATATTTACTATAATTAGCTTACCATAATGCAATATTTGATTTGTCTACTGGTGAAAATGAAAGTTTTAAAATTTAAATGTTTTTTTTTTTTTTGTATTGTAATACCCAGCATCGATGGGTAAATGGGTAATTCACCTATTCACAATGAAAAGCATGTGGTATGACTTAGAAAATATGCTTACCTATAAATTTGACAATAGTTACATTAAATCTAATATTAAAACTAAAAACTTAAAATTGATTCTGCTGATAAATGTTTAAATTACAATTAAATCAAGTCAATAAAATAAGAAAACTTACAATAATGTTTACACAATTTATAATTTTCAATATTTTTATAGAAAGCTATAAATTCGATCTCAATGGTAAGTCCATTTAATTTTATAAACTATACATAATTTTCTATCCAATGTAAAACTCACTTAATTCACTAAACGTTTAAATGTTAAAAATACAGATTGAATTACATATATTATGTTAGATTCTTTTCGGAACAATTAATATTTTTCTCTCAGCAGTTTTAACCATTTTATTATGTGATGCATAATTTAAAATAAAAAAGTATAAATACGTATATGTATCTTTATAAAATAATATTATTTCTGATATCAAACCTAGAAATAGCTATAATTGCTACACATATTGAATTTTACTTTAAACATATTTCGTACAATGAACTATATTTAGCTTTAAAAATTCTATAAGGAATATTTTTTATGTCTAATATAAATAAGTATTTAATATCTTATCACATGCCATAATGTTATAATTATTGCTAAATAATAGAAGAAACCATTGGAAACCATATTGACCATTTATTGCGTATTACTAGTAAGTTGTCATGCGTTCTAATTACTAATTTTTCATTTTTAATAAATACATTTTATTTTAAATATAAAAACAATTGTTGTTTAAATTGGTACATTTTAGGGTTCTGTTAAATACTATATTGTACATGCATTAAAAATATATAAATATAACGAATTATCGTAATAATGAACCTAATTATTATTTATTAGGTATAATATTTAATCACTAGGTTAATAGGGTTTTTATTATAATTCTTAAGTGAGTTACGAGCAATATAGAGTTATAATATTTTGCATAGCTATAATTCACTTTAAAATGATAGTATGAATAAAAGTCTGAAGGATAACCTAAATAATATATTTAACTCTAAACTTGACTGTAGGTAAATTAAATCTAATATTAAATAGCTAACAACATAAAATAGATTCTTCTGAACTCAGATTTTCTATGTTGTATTCAAGGTTTTGCACCCAAATAATTTATTCGGGTTTCGGGTGCTGGATGTATTCGGGTGTTCAACACCAGATGAATAAATCTAAACATACTTTTGGGTGTTAATAATCATTATTATTTGTATTGACGAATACGGGTGTTAAATAGAGGGCTAATCCCCCTCAAAAAAATGTTAATTTAAAAAATATTGAAAAAAATAATTATTTAATTTATATAAAACAATCCAAGATGGCGTAAGTTCATCGCTTAGCAAGTCAAAGATTATAAGTCAACTAAATAATATTTAAAAATTGAAAATAGGTATGCCATAGGGGCGTAGAGTGAGGACTATATTAAATTAATGTTAATTTATAACCAACGAGAGATCCGAAGGACCTCAAATTTTAGGATCGGAGACGGTAGGCGAAGGGATCCACTATACTTGTTAATTTGGTCTTTAACTGTTAGCTCTGTATTTTACCTTGAAATCTATGTAAAATCATTTGAACGCGAGAGTACTCCATGAAGATACACATAATATCATCACATAATGTTTAGAGTCACGACAATTACGATTTCATTTATATTGGTCTAACTGATTAACCGATTATCTAATTTAATACAATTTATAACCTTAATGTTATTTAGTTATTAGTTTATAACTCATTACATTTAAAAATGTTATAGACGTGGCGCGCAGCAAGAAAGTACAGCATTGTGTACAAATGTAAATCGCAAACTATATAACATCCAAAATAATTATTTATATAATGTTATTAATGTATGACCCCATCGTTCTTAACTCGTTGAAATATATGTTTCATAAAAAAAAAATCACTTGGTAGTTAAATTGCAATTGTCCCTATAGGTACTATTATTTAGTTGTCTATTTCAGACTACAGTAAAATAATAAAATATAATGTTGACCATGGATTTGCGATATTTTTAAATTTAAGGAAAACAAGTAGAGGGAAAACATTAAAAATTTAGAAGCGTTATGCATTAGATATTAGAGGATTATAACTAGATATTTATAACTTTTAAATTATTTGAATCCAGTAAATATGAATATAGACCAAAATCAATTTGGAAACACTATTATTATATTATAACTGTGATACTGAACTGATTCATGGAAAATCCGTGAGCGCCACTGCACAGAGCTATACAAAATCGAACTAACCACAAGAAATACATACGAAATAATCTTATATTTTAATATGAAGAATATAAAAATCAAAATTAATCGAGTTTCGGGTTAATCAGAATGTTTTATTCTTATTTTGGTGGTCTGGTGCTTTGAAAAAAAAAATCATCCGGGTTATATGGGTTTCGGGTGTTAATATTTTACTATTTTTTTGGTGGAGAACTATTTTGCAAATTTGCGGTATCGTGTTGATTTGAATAGCCATTGATATATATATATATATATATATATATATATAATTTCGCATAATTTTAAATGCAACGTTGCCATTCCGAAAAAAACATATATGTTATTATAGTAACATAATAAAGTACAAATCCTTTTATGCTTTAAATAATTCTGTCATTCTGTGCTTTTAAATATAAAACTTTCGGAAAACATGATTTTAATTTACATTCAGTTTGCAACTCTTGTTTTTCATATAATGTCAATATTATCAAACAACAGTTATCAAATTTCCATCAATTTAATTTTGCAGATACAGTATTATTTAGATAAATGTCAATTACGTTTCACAATATAAACCTAAAGCTACAAATATACCTATTATATTATATTATATACAAATAAAGCTGGGATTGTGATGCAAAGCTATCTTTTTTTCTGGTGTTATGAAACTTGGCCTGTAAGTATAAAATATGTTTTGGGTGATATCGGTTGTTTTAAAGTAATATTTTTATTTTCATTTTTTGAAAAAACAACCTTAAATGCATTTTTTAATGATTTTAGTGCATTTTCTGAGATTTTAGAGCATTTTTCACAATTTTTTCCTAAAATGAAAGAAAATTGTTCGACAAGAGATATTCGGCAAACTGCCGACGGTATGAATAATAAATTATATAGCACGATAAGTTATCGTCGATAACAATTATATCATATTATATAGCTAGACCTCGATAAGTACTACTGAATTAGTAAAAAATTTGTACGTCCAGAGTTAAACAAGTAACAAACACTATAGTAACAATACCAAAAAAATAAAAAAAATTTTTTCCAATTTTTAAGCTATAATAAATATAATTAAAATGCATTTTTTGAGTTTCTTAAGTCATATTTTTATTTTTATGGACATTTTTTGAGGTTTTAATAAACATTAAAATTCCAGCCCTATACATAAATATAATATACTACATTTCTGATGGATGCACTGAAATAAAATGATTCCAATATTTTTCCAAATCCTAACAGGTTAAGTGAATTTAGTCAGTAACATACATCCATATTGATACCATTGAGTTTTTTTAGATTACGATCGGAGTGATGAATGTATTGATTTTAAATGATGATTGTTTATTTTTAATTTGTTTTTGTTTTAGTGTCTGTGTACAGCATAACTTGTGAAAATAAATAATAATGCTGCAATTTAAAACTTAAGGGATAATTCCCAATGGTAAAATGAAGATTCTTAGTGCATTATACAGGTCCAAAGTAAAAATTTTCAAGTATATTTTCAAAAAAATTGGGAAAAATAAAAAAAAAGTGACAACAAATGGGAATTTTTACGCAAAACCAGTTACAACGTTTCTTCTTATTTGATCTTAGTGAAAATAGAAAAATCAAAAATCGTTAATCATAATTTTTTTATAAGTGTTTGATATAAGTACACATTTTTTTCAAAATATGTCAAAAATACGAAAATTTACTAAACCGATGTCAGGTAATCGAGCGAACTGTAGTCCGGTATCGACATCGGCGCGGTAATCGCGAATTTGAGCGGTAGTAAGGATAACAGAAAAGTACCGAAAATTCATACAATTTTTTGTATTTATATCTAAGGTTAAAATATTCAAAAATAAGTTTTTCATATGTTTTTCTTCAAATAGCTATAGAGAAAACTCTAAGTTTCATTATAGGAAAAAATGTTATGGTGTATGCGAACTTGTAACAGCTATCATTGCATTCAAATTTAATACATCCATTATAGTGAGTAGTGACCTACTATACAGCAGAGCGTTACTCACTTAGACAACCTATTTAAAAAAAATTATCGGTTCACATATACAGTTAATTAGTTCAGATTAAAGAAAAGAATAATCATTAATAGATTTTTAGTAGAAAAACCTGTGTCAATAGCGTTTTATTATTTTTTTTTTTTTTTGATAACACGAATACAGTTAAAGTTATTGGTTTGAGAACTTTAAGTGTTTTTCGTTTAATTATTAAAAAATGTTGATAACTACCTACTTACTATCAACAAATTAACCCTACTATACAGGTTAAGTCCTTCCCAATGCGATTTATAATATTGATATAAATATTGAGGGAGTAAAATTGTCTTGTGCAAAACAGTTTTTAACTATATTACATATGTTACGCGTGTATAAGACGGATATAACATATGCCCGACGCCGCCATAGCGTCCTCTTAAGAACGTAGACATTTTTTATGATCTGCATCTAGAAGAACATACATTTCAGTAAGAACCAAGATGACACTTGATATTTGTATACATACATAATATATAAATTATAACCATACATAGTATAAAGTACAAAATATATATTTTGTATATAGTTTATGAATCGTAAATTATGATACAAACACATCTGAAATGAAAAATGTCATTTATAAATAACAATATTAGTAAGTTCAAAGTTGTATACAATTGCTATTATATTCAGACCAAAATTCCGCAAATACAATTTTTTACTATATAGTAGTTTAATATATGTATTATAGTTGTTAATTTTTTCGGCCTTCTAATTTTCATTAAATGTTATTTTAAATAAAAAAATATATGTTTATTATCTGATTTTATGACATAATTAATTCTATTATTTAAAATAGGTTTTGGAGATAATTATTTTACTTACAATAATATGAATGAAAAATTTCAATATTTCCAATATTTTTATAAAGGTAATGTTATTTTTTTATTATGAATCGTTTTTTTCAATGACACAAAATATTATATTTTTTACACCATAACTTGTAACTTATAACGTGCACAAAATGTGTGTGGGATATAAGGGCCAATACCGAAAGTCTAACTGAAGTTTACCTACTTCATAATTTAAGTTTTATTTTTAAATTCTATAAACCTAATTAGTTAATTAGGTACTATTTTAATTAATCTCATAGTTATATTACTAGTTACTCTTATATTATCGAGAGCTAATAAATTTCATTAAAACTTACAATTTTTTTTCACTGATATTGTAATACATAATATGGTTGGTTCTAATAACAACTTATACAATATTTTATGATACATAATTTTGACTGTACGTGTATGTGTGTAATTATGGATCTCTAGTTTTTTATACGTGAAACAAAAGTATTAATTAATTGAAAATTGGTGACGAAAATATTATAGTACTGCGCAAAACTGGAAGTTGTTTCGTTTTAAATACCTACCTGGTTATTTTAACAGTCTATAACAGCCACGTCACAAGCGTAGGAACGTATTTCAACTGATTTCTTTATTAAACAATTGAGATAAATAACCACATTTCAACTGGCAGAAGACGAACAATTAGTTCAATTTACCTCAGAATTTCAAAAAAATATCGAATTATTGTGAATTTCAATTAGTCTGAACGGTATACTACGTATTAATGTATTTTGGAGACTCGGGAGTTCAGAGCATTAAGAAAAAAATGTAATCGGAAGATGCTATAATATTAAAAAAAAAAAAAACAAGTATTTAATTAATATTAGTGATATACCCTGCAAACAACGATTTCAGCCAATTATAGGCCATTGAATAAAAATTATCAAATGCCTAAAGCAATTCTAAAAAAAATTAAATAGAAGTGGCTAAAAATTCAGAATCAAAGGTTAAAAATAAAAAAATATGGAAATAATTTTAAAGAAGTCATTTGTAAGACTCAGGTCATACTAAATCTGATTGTAAGCACAAAACGTTAAGCTGTTTTAATTGTAAAACCTTAGGACATTTCAAAATGGTATGTTACATGGGCGTAGATAGGAAATATTTTCGGAGGGGGTTTTGGTCTAGATATAGGTACATTAAATTTAATTCACAATATTATATATTTTAAATTTGTTTTATCTTTAATATCGGGGGGTGTTTGAACACCCAAAACACCCCCCTTACCTACGCCCATGGTATGTTAAAATGAAGTTAAAATAAAAGGATATAATATTATAATATAAAAGGTGGAAACAACAAAAGACCTGAATGTACTGTAAAAGCTAAAAGGAAAATTATTTCCGATTTTTATAACTACACTAAATTACTTTAAATTTAAGGTTCAGTGAAATCTATTGGTAAACTTATACCTTTATATAATCGATAATTCCCCCGACCGCTAATAGTTGCACTGAATTATTAACTTCTTATCTTAGTTTCTCAATTGTTATAATTATTTATGTTAAATGAAGAAATAACAATCATCACCATAATTGTACTTTTAATTGGACTTCACCAATACTTATCTTAAAAGTAATATAAAATTTAATAATATTATGAATAATTTTTCCGAAATTTGAGTTGATTCCAAAATACAGCCAGGCCTTTTGAAAATCCAATTCGAGAAGTGATCTCTTTTGTTGTTAAGAAATGAAACATACTACAATACTACATACTTAGTAATTTCATTAGATAAAATTTTAAAATTGTATACGTAGATAAAATAATTCTTAGTAATTATAATAATAACTAAGAATAAGAGTATAAAATATAATGTTAAATATTTTAATTATAAGTAAATGGAGATTTAATAAATTTAAATAATGTTTACAACAAATATAATTGATAATTTTCTATATAAATTTATTCTTTTAAAACATTTAGAAATCATACGTAAGCACATTCAATTTTATAAAATGTACTTAATTATATTCAAAATATAAGCACAAAACTCTATCTTGCTTAAAAATACAGATATAAATTTACATTTGAGATTCATGGCTAAGTACAGATGAAACAATGTGGTAGTTGTTTACAATGGTTTGTTTTTTAATGTCTATCATCACTTTTTGAAGCAGAAAATATAAGGTATTTAATCTTAAACCTTGAGAATGATTCCCGGTAGAAAATATGATATAGTCAGTTCATTGCTTGATAAATTTAGGATTCGCAGTTTTTTCTAAACTAATCAAAAAAACTTTTGAAACAAATAAATCTATGAAACTAAAGAAATTTAATATACAACTTTAGTATATGACAAAATCGATTTTGTACACACTATACAACCATATTTGTTAAAATTAATAACATAAATATCTTGAAGGTTTGCAATTTTCAACAAATATTCATATTATAAGTATTATAATTTTAAATATTTACAGTTTTCAATGTATTTTTATAGACATTAGAAATTTTGACTTTTCTTATTTGTTTGTCGAATTAAAAGTATGAAGTAGATAGTTTAAAATTTAGGTATGAACAATGGTTTGTCATTGAAGTCAAATTGAATACGTCCATTACAAGTCATTGTAAACAATGTCACTATAGGTACAATAACAATAATAATATTAATCATAGCTTAAGTATTCACATTTTATATAATTATAACATAAAATAAATACTATATTATATGACTTATGTGTCGATAATATATTATTAACTTAACAATTAAAAAAATTGTATTATGAATTAAATAAAAATACAAATTGTTTAAACATTAAATAGTTTTAGAAAATAAAGAATTGACAGGTGACAAATTAATGGAAAATATTCTTAAGTACACTAAATCGGAAAAAGAATCTTGCTATGGTAAGTAAACAATTTAATAGTTTTTAATTAGATAATTTTAATATTTTAAATTATAAACACGATATATTATAATTGATGAGATGTTATAGAACAGCGGTTCTCAACCATAACGTCGCGACTCAATTTTGGGTCACCAATAATGTTAAATGGGTCATCAAAAATTAATTAATTAATAGTACCCAATAGTTATTTTTTATTCTCTCATTGAACATCATTTATAAAAAGATCCCATGAACAATTGGTAAATATTTTGGGTCGCCACTATACAAAGGTTGAGAACCGCTGTTATAGAACATGCATCAATGTAAGTAGCACGCTAGAGGTGTAACTTTTTAAGTACTACTTTGTTGCCATTATATAGCTTAGAGCTGCTTAAAGACTAGTTGTCGCACTATTATATTCAGATCGATGTTAAAGTGAAGTTCTAATACCATAATGTACCCAGAATTTTAATATCATTCCTTGCAATTAATCCCAATTTCCAAAAGAATTTTTTTCAAGCTTTCTTACGTGAGCTCTAAATATTCTTATATTTTTAGTAAAGATAAGAAGATGTCTTTTTTGAAATCAGAAACAAATAGCTCTAAATTAACGGATAGGTATAGTGTTTATTTGGACAATAAGAGCCTTGGATAGAATAAGTTCCTTATTTTTTGTATCCCATAATAACAACAAGGTTTAATGTAAACCAGTATGGAATTTATAAGAAAAGTAACTTGAGTTACAGGTAAAAGCTCTTCTATGAAGTGCTCAGTTCATTGTCCGTTACTTTGCTACATGCATATTTTTAGTTAGATTAGATTACCTATTATGTTTCACTGACATAGTTTCGTTATCTTTTTAACGATAAATTGCTAATCAAAACAAGGAATTATATCATCCAAATTGATAATACCTGTTATAGATAACGCGAAATTCTAGAGTCTGGTCAGTAAGAAAACAACGACAAGGTCTTCTGATTTATTGTGAGCTTGTAATTGGAAAGTTTCGTAGATCTATGATGGAATCTAAATTAGCGGTAACTCCCAAATGTTAACGTCCTGAACATTTTAGTTGAAATCCTCCTTCAAGTTATCATAATTTATCTGATTAAACATCAATGCGTTGCGTGCTTGTAGATCACCAGTATCATTTCGAACAAACATCACTGTTGTATGTGGCCAGCCCATGCGTCAGAGTATCTTCTTATTTGTTTGTGTACTCACTAAACTGACTAAACGGGGCATACTGTGGCCGAGCGGAATAAGGCTTCAGTTGCAACGCGCACTATAGCCGGTTAAAACCTCGGTCACGGGCGACACTTCTCTTCGGACAGTCACCGTTTCTGGAGAAAGAGGTCGCCAAAAGAGGTCCGTTTGGTGGCTAACGAAAAAAAAACTCACTTAACAGAATAGTAATAAATAAAATTGTGTACCTAAAAGTACTTAAGTGAAAAAAATTAAAATTGAATATTAACTTATCAACAATTTTTTGAAAAATAATAACAAAAAGACACTAGAAAATTATCAGTAAAAAATTAATTTTTGGGGTATAATGAATTTCATACAATTTAAAAATAATATGAGTACAGAATTCAGCTTACAATAATAATAATAATAATATTTAATATATTATAATATATATATATATATATATATATAAGTAAATGTCTAATTTTATTTAAACTAGATAAAACCGAAGCGATAACAAAATGAATAGAGCAAAATGATAAATTGATGTGCGTGTTGAAAATGGTTTTGATACGCGCGCCCTTTATTGAAATTATTTAGCTTAATGATTATTTTGCTAGTCAGTGCTTGTCAACTGGTGGAAGTACATTGCGGTGTTTCGTTACAACCTCAATGCCTAGAATTAAGAGCATCCACACAAGAACTGTTATTACCTGTTTCTAATTTGATTAACTACCTATTCATCTAAATAATGCATAATACTTAAAGAGTACTGCCAAAAGTTAAGTTTAACACCCATTTTAATACTTCAAAACTCAATACTTCCACGCCAATATCTTCTAATTTATAACCTTCTATTTCTTCATCAAACAGTAATTTAACGCAATTCATATTAAACATTCAAACAGTACAATTTGAAAAACTTCATAGTTGCCTTACAACACAAAATTATGAAATACTTATCTAAATTTTGGAAGGAAAACGGTTCGCTTTCCACTGAATTATAGACCTTGGAAAATAGATTAAACAATTTTGATATTAAAGTCTCCACCTATTCAACTCATACTTCCAGGTTTACTTCAAAACTCTTCTGAATAACTTTAGAATGTAAAAAATGTATCTTCTACGTAATCGTCTACTGCAGTGTACTAGAATCGAATTCAATTACCGCTGTCTAAATAATAGCAACTGATAACAGTACTGCAGTATCTAAGTACTGAGTTCCATTTATTTGCCCTCAACTAATAATTTTAAGCTGTTTCACGTGGGTGGTAGGTATAAGCTCGCGGAAACTAATTCCTTTAAAAATGATCAATTCGACTAAATATGACGCATTCAGTTATCTCCGAAACTATCATGACTCGTTTAAGATTGAGAAAGTGCTTCTTGATCGTCTCCAAATCGTGCGCGAGACCAAACAAGTCTTGGACGACAACTACTTCATTCATCTCATGCAGATTTATAATATAAAAAATAGACGGAGGTTAGATTAGGTTTGACTTAGGATTGTTCTTACTGATCATTCTGTCATAAAATCAAAATCAAAATACTATAACTATAATCTGTTCAAAATAAGATCGGATCAACTGCGCATAGTGGGGCGTGGCCTGATTATTTCAGTATCAACCGCCGATTAGTTCAAATAATTTAAAATTCACAGTAAGCCGCGTTGATGCGTATTGTTTTGTTCAACACTCCATCGCGGTCGTCGAACAAAAACAGTACATTGAACCAACAAGCGAACGTAGCGTTCCGAGAAAACACGATAAGATGAATCAGTAAGTAGTCTGCGCACCGCTGACGAAAACTGGTCGTCGCCGTGCACCGATCTTATTTTGAACACACCATATAATAAAGTACACAACACGTTTGTATAATCCAACTATAATAAAGTGTCAATAAAATAAACCACCCAACTAGCTCTGGCCAATCCTGACACCTACAATTCTTATTTTTTCATTATAATTGGAAATATTACCTTATAACATGTAAACATTTTAATCACCTTGGTAAGTATTATTATTTTAAAATCTATTTCACACTCTTCTTTGCTTCTAGGCATCACATTAATGTTACTGTTGCAAGAGGCTTTAAGGTATTTGGATACATTAAGCGTAACATAAATCATAACTCCCTTAACTTCTGCCGACTGTCATGAGCACTCACTACTTCTGCTTGATACACTCGATCTTCGACTATGAATTTATTGTTTGGCATCCTTAACAATCTTATGCAACTATGCTTTAACAAGTTAACCTACTAGTAAAAACCTACTTACTTTCATTCAAAGTTTTTTTAACTAAAAATTGAACATCACCTTTTATAATTTTATGAATATTAATTATCACTTTATTTTGTAAAATATCTTAAACCATTTTTTTTTCAGCTTACTACAGTCAAAATACAATCGACTATTACATACCTATGCCTGAGAGTAGGTTGTTTAATCGTAAATATTTGATTTTTAATAGCTTAAAGTGCTATTAAATTTTAACCTATCAATTATTATTAATACGAAATTGTTATTAAGTTCTTTAGAAGGTTTAAAGAAAATCCAAACAAATTATAAAAAAAATTAATACATTATAGGTATATAGAATGTTAAGTTTCTTTAAAATTATTAACGGTGAGAATAATAACTAATAAGTACAATACTATTCTATTATCGTATGGATGAAAAACATGGTATTTTTTATTTGTTTGGAAAAAAATATTAAATTGGTATAAATATTGTATTAATGTTATTTTCAGATTTATTGATTTATTAAAAAATAATGTATACAAATCAACTTTGTTCTTCTTGTACCTATATTATAATATATAGTTTGTTTGCTCTATGATGTAATTCTATGTTGTCTATGTTTAAATTATGTTTTTGTTATCTGTAGTGGTTCTTATCACAAATCACTGAAGGGCGATCGACGGTGGCATAAATAGATGGATAGATTATAATCTAATAATCTATAAACCTTGGGTGGTATCAAGCCATCAACTTGCAGCTGTCATATGCTGCCTGACCGCGGACCGTCCAGTTCGTATCTGAGAATATTACTTTTTCAGTACTAATTCAAATGGTCTTGTCACCTAATGTTTTTTTTTATTTATTTTGTGTTGTTGTATTAGCGAAACTGACATTCCGTGTTCAAATGTTATTGTCCGTTTTCGTATTGTTCTGTTCTTTTTCTGACGTAACACCGTTCAATATACTTTTTCGTTTTCCTCTTTTCGGCTGCTGCTGTTAAACCATGTTTTTCATGTATTTTATAATCGATTTTGGTGAGTATCGTTCACGCAAATGTTATTGCCCAACATAAAAATTTTCACTCATTATAGGTTTTAATTGCCAATCAGCGTCGTTGTGGTTATTGTGAATTTGTTCTTTTTGTTCTTTGCGCGACGGCAGCCATCGTGTTCCTCGTTGAGTTTTACGTTGTGACTTATGGTATTGTTAATACGAGCTTCTAATTGGAGCAAATATGTTGGCTACGTTATCAATTAATAGTTATATCAAGTTTATACCATACCTATTATCATATATTGAATGATACTACCTCCATATTTTTAGATTTGTTATATTAATGATATGTACCTATTTATGAAACACGCGTTCTATAATACATGGGTTGCTGTTATGGGATCTGTTGAACACAGACTATTGTGTACATGGTATGTCGATAAAAACTGCGGGAGACAATTCTATGTAAAATAAGTGGTAAACTGAAAAAAGCACTTGTTTACAAAACATTAAGAATTTTTTTACAAACCACATATTATATAGAACAATGTTATAGTATCCTCAAAAATATCATACGAGATTTGATGAATGATGATGATACTTATAATGGGTTTGGAGTGTACTTTGAAAAATATTTTTCAAGGCGGTAAGAATGTTGAGCTTATTATTTTAGGATAAATATGAATATGTATTTGGAATTGTTTTATAAAATATTATATTATATTTGGAAGAAAAAAAAAGTGAAACAAAAAAATCTCATTAAATTTACTATTATTCACAAGCAATTGATCAAATTATCAAAATATTTTCCAGCTGAAAAAAATCAAAAAGTCCGCCTAAGCCATAAAAATATTGAAACAATCAAACTGAAATAAATTTATAAAGTGGAAAATGAGAAAGGGTACATTTATGATATGAAGTTCAGTGACCAAGTTAATTATAAAATTTATTATTGTACAACGGATAACTTTTTCTACTTCTGGCCTCATCTTTAATGAACTACATTTCGCCTCAAATTCATATCCAAGATATGGGTGAGGATGTAAATAATTTTTAATATTTACCTCCAAAAGATTTGCCCTACAATCTGGTGTAACCACTTTACGGGCTAACCCTCCAATAAATAAAACTAAATCATCTAAAAGCTTGGTGCGATCTGCAGTATTTGATTGAAATAATTTATTGATGTGTTGAGCTTCTGATAAGATAGGTTTTAGAAAAATGAAATATAGTTGATTATTAACATCACAATACATTTTGTACAACATTTTAGCTTTATAGCATTTATCAGTGTGTCCGGCTTCTTTAAAATGTTCTTTTAATACTTCCCATTGGTCTAGCACTCTAGATACTGCAACTTCAATCGATAGCCAACGTGTTGAAGATACCCTAACAATTTTCAATGGATCAATTCCATTATTTAAATGTTGGTATATTAATTTATAAGATAATTGCCTACTTATCAAATGAGCGAACCAATTATAAGTTTCAGCAAGAAGGAATTCTAAATAATCTGGCAAGGAATTAGATACTGCAGCAGATACTGCCAGTTATACAGAATGGCATATACACTTTACCAATACCAGATGTTGTACCTCTTTTTTCAATAATGCAAACACACCTGAATGCTGACCAACCATCACACTAGCATTATCACAAGTAATTCCTTGCATATTTAAAATATTAAGATCATACATTAAAAGACTTTCCGTTAGCGCTTTAACGACACTGACAGCAGAACCACTTTCAAGCTCTATTAAGTTTAAGAAAGTTGTGACGATTGATTTTTACTTTCAAAGTAGAAGATAATGCATACCCTAGTTGCTTAACAACACTTATGTCAGTTGACTCGTCCAGTAACAGGCTGTATACACTTGAACCAATATCTTCGTTTAAATTTGATTTAAAATATGGGAAAATTATGTTTTTAAGAATACCAGTGCATTTAGTACGATGTAACTGAACGTGATCAGCTACAGTATTGCCTTTAAAACATAATTTTATAAGTTAGGATAAGTGATCAACAGAAGCAATTGCACAGTGACTGTTTACAAGTAATGACATATTGGCTTCTAAAGTGGCTGCTTTAAGTTTTATATCATTTGAAATCGCTTGAAAAGGTAATTTTCCTTGCCGAGCACAGGAAAATGGTTCAGCTGATTTCAAATGTTTTTCAGTATGAGCATGAGCACTTAAATCGGCAATCCTAGCTGACATAGTGCTCTTACAAAACTTATATTTAACTAAGGTTTTGTCTTCAACTTCTTCAATCCAATCCTTTAATAATGAATTATTTTTCATCCCGGGTCGGAACTTTTGAGGATATGGTGTTTTACGGTTCATATTAAAAATAAATAACTATTCTGTAAATTGTAGGAAGTAATTGATAAAAATTAATTAATTAATTAATTGATTAGTAACTTAATTTGCAAACTTAAAAAAAATCACAACACAGACCGAAATTGAAAATTAATTAATGTTAAAATGTTTATTACGATTTACGACAATGCACAACGGTCAACAACATAATGCACTATAACAAATTGTATGGTTTTAGCCCGTCAGCTGTTCCAGGTTTATTTTTCATTTGTTGACAATGTTTTATGTTATGCAATAAAACTATAAATAGAAATTGATCTATTCTACGAAAGAAATAAGATAATAACGGCGTCAATTTCTAAGAAATATAGATTGTTCTATCCATGTTTTTACTGTCAATGTTTGGAATATAATTGGTTTTTTTTTAGAAATTTATAGGTTTTGCAAATTTCCCTATAAATTACACTAAAATTTCTATAAAACCACTAAAAATTACACTACCCACCAAGTATCATTTTTTCCCACCATAAGCAACCAATATCCACCAGATTTAGTGGGAAAACCACCAACTTGGCAACACTCATGAGATCTCTTCCACCATCATGTTTTTCCTATCGGCCGACACCTACAATATGGTTGAATGTTCAGTTGTTTAAAATAAAAACCACAAACCTTTCAACCACAACGGTTTGTTTTTTTATTTTTTTTTGTTTCCCTTCCTACATTTTGTGACATCAGCACCAGATCATAATCGACACGGCAACCACCAGGTACGCGTCAAACTGGCTCTCCATACGTGTCAATTAGGACACACGCCGCGTCGGTGTGGATCACTATTATATATTATAGGAGTGTTAAATTTGAATCCAATGATAGGTATTATTGTATACAAAAAACGATTCTGAACGATGATGATTTGTCAGCCTAGGATATAATTTCCTGTGGTTGGTGAAAAAGATGGCTTATGTTTTTTAATGGCCTGAATACACCAAAATTTAAGTTCTTTAATAATTAATGTAAGCTAAACTTATGAAAAATCTTGTATTAAATTTTCAACTCTTAGCTACTTATGCAAAATTTATATTCATACTCATCATTGTTCTTGTATTGACAATGTCATCAAAGAAAATGTTTATAAGCATATACATGTTTGTGCCCTTAATTTTTATAAACATTTGGCCGACAATAGTGTTTTTTTTATAAAGAAACAAACCTCGAAGAACAGAAAATCTTAAAAAATATGAACACTTATACAGATCACCATAAAACTAATCAAAATGTAAAAATAAAAAATCAAGCAGAAATTATATTGGGTGTAAATGAAACAAATTCATTAAGTGATCAAAATAGAATACAGATAGAAAAAAATTAAGTGAAGTTATTACTTTCATGAAAAAAAGGAGAACAAATAAAACTTACGCCAGTTAAATACATACAAAACAATTAATTGTTTAATTCGACTCTACTCAACTAAAAAGAAAATCAGTCTAAAACTCAAATCTAAAAACCTCCCATAAATGAAATCAATGCAATAGTATTTAGATTTGAAGATGTTAATAGTGAGACTAATAAGAGTGCATTTGATCATTCATAAAACACTTTAACAATACTAAGTAGTAAATACTAATAAATGTTAATATTACATAAATTATGATTTTTAAGGTGGTATTATATATTCAATTTATGATAACAGCACTATATATACCTATATATACAGCTTAACACGTTTAATTCAACATATTAACTTGAAAAAAGCTCAAACCAATATAATAACAAAACTTCTCACATCCATTTTATAAAATAAGTATAAAATAATATATATAAATATATAAAATGTATATTTTGTTCAAAAATGCTGTAATCTTTATTATATTTAAGAGTTGATCAAAGGCGTTTATTTTTTCTTACGATAAAAGATATAAATTTTATCAAATATAACAATAATAGTGCTGACATAGCTAAGTAAAAATGTTAATTTAAAAAATAAATAACATTTAGTCATTCAACACAGTTGTATAACAAAAAAATATTTAACAACTAGAGGTAGGTCACATCTCATCCATTGGGAATTGAAATGTTTATTGACACTACTTAGGTACCTAATTTAAGATTGTGGTACAATAAATTTAAATATTATAGATTATTAATTTTGATTTATATAAATAAATGAAAATACACTTATAAAGTATTTTAATGATATTATGCTTTCCTTGTATACATATTATGTTTATAGAGCGCTATGGCATTTAGTTAAACCGCTGTTCTGTCAAACACTTATATACTACTATATACTCAATAGTCATGCGATAGGGACAAACAAATAGTTCGTCGGGCAACCACATTATCTTAAATCGTGGTATTAGGCCGACTATATTATGTCGTTTCAACGGTCGCGATATTTTTGGTCGGCCGGTAAACCATCTTGTCTTTTACATTGTTTGTGTCGTTAATTTAGTTTTGTTTTGCTCAAATCTCATTTTACTACTTAGTATTATTTTTTGGTCTTGTTGACCGTATAGTTCATCGTTAATTCAAGCCTACCGCAGTTCGCGTACGATAGCTTTTGTTTTCATTGAAGTTCTCAATGGTGGTGTGATACATGGGTATTCGTCTTTTTAGACACATCATCCAGCTCGGATTTATTTTTTCTTATGATAAAAGGTATAAGTTTTATTAAATATAATAACAATGGAGTTAACATAGCTATATATAAGTGTAGAAAATGTTAATTTAAAAAATAAATAACATTTAATACAGTTGTATAAACAACTTACACCAAAAGGTGTCGGAGTTTAGGTAAAATCTCATCTGTTAAGATGTATATTGACACTACTTAGGTAATTTAAGATTGGTATACAATAGTTTTAAAGATTTTAGATTATTTAACTCATATAAATAAATGAAAATACCTACACTTATAAAGTATATTAATGATATTATGCTTTCCTTGTAAACATGCTTTTTGTATTTGTGTTCAATTTAATCTTATGTGTTACAGTTTTTGAAGGATTAGATGACTACGATGATTTTATTAAACATTCAGAAATAAAAAGTATGTTGATATTTGACCCCCTATTAACTTATTAAACAGTTACTACTAAGAAAGTAGGACATTTGACATTTAAAAAAAAAAAAAAAATGAAATTAATAAACATTGGACTATTAAGTAAACATTAAGAAATCGAAAAATGGATGTTAAAATAGTTTAATTATAAATAACATACATTATAATTTAATTTGAAAAATT
This sequence comes from Aphis craccivora, assembly GCA_009835225.1. Lineage (NCBI taxonomy): Eukaryota > Metazoa > Arthropoda > Insecta > Hemiptera > Aphididae > Aphis > Aphis craccivora. The sequence continues at coordinate 31,554 of VUJU01002673.1, forward strand.
ATTATATTTTTTTCTATCAATTGTATATCAATGTATATTCAATAGTCCATATAACTAAATAAAAAAAATAATAATTAACAGACATAGGGTAGTGTAAGTAGGCTATAATTATTTTGATTTTAAGATAATAGAAAATCATTCTACACTGGGTAATTTAACTACTTTAGAGTACATTTGAATTAGGTATTTGCAGATATTGAATGGCACGATATTATAGTCGGGGATACGAAAACTCGAAAAACTGACGTGTGATCGTCGAGTCAATATCCCAGTGGTAAAATCGTCTAATAATGTGTTGTCTAAATTCTAAAAACAATTGATGACCAATTTCAAAAATATATAAACAATACACAACTTCGCAGGTTGAGAACCATTGCCTATTTAATATTTTACATTATAGACAGCTAGGCTGCAGGTCGCAGTATGATGGAGATCATATGCCAGTTTTCGTATCCCCTTACCTTAGTTAAACCTTAGCATCGAATAATACAACATACAATTTGTCACGCAATTCACAATTTTTTCAAAAAAGTTGTCAATAATATATTTAACACAATAGTTTCTTTTTCAAAACAACATTAATTTTATGTAATATAACATATACATAACAAATACTTTTAACAAACAAATTATTAACTATATACCTAGTAACTATATTTATCATTTACCCTATTATTATTGTAATATAAAACAAGTTAACTTTTTAAATTATGTATTTGGCTTAACTCTGTTAACTGTTATGTTGATAACAATCATAATATAATATTACTGATTTATATCTAATTTTACAGTAAAATATCTACGTAAGTAAATTTAAACTTGGTCATAACAAAAATAAAAACATTTTGTGTTGATTTTCAAATTAAATAGTCAAATTTTGTAAAGTTGTATACACAAGTTGTTTATTGTGTCTGACTTTATGTGTTTTTAGTTTTTTACCATATTTTTTGGTTAAAGATGTTTCATAGAAAATATACATTTTCTATTTTCTTTTTCATTGATAAATTGACTCAGGTAATTCTAAAAGCAAGCTGTGGATTTAGGAAGCCTTTATTATTTTAGTTTAATTTCTGTATAAATAATCGTGTATAATATAGGTACCTAGTTGATAAATTGATAAGTGAAAACATTAAAAAAACTGATCATATTATGATATGATGTACAATGCACATTGCTTATTAATGTTATAACTCGTTATACCTATCTGGTAATTTACTACGTATTCCATATACACCTATACTACTATAGTAATAATATTATAATACTACATATACCCATATAACTTGTAATTTATTATTATTGAATGTATCGAATATGAAAGATAATGTATAGGACTGGGGTCCGTTTTTAAATTAATGAATATTATTATTCCATTTAATCATATATGATATAACTATAAACAAAAAAATATAACAACATTAATCTTTTTAAAATAATTGTGTGTACAGAAACCTTAGGTAAGTAAATTATTATCAACATGGTTATGTAGTGTTTATAGTTGATAATATATATCCATCAGTTAATTATTTGAAATATTATATTATATATAATCAGGGGCCCCACATTCAATTTTTTGAATAATAATTGTTTTTTAATTATACCAATTCAAATTCAATATTCACTGTTAACTGTTAAGACAGTATAACATCTGTCAGGTTAACAAGTAAATTATAAAAAAATCAAGATTCATAAGCATTTCAACATTAATAATGTATTTTCTATTTTTTATTACAATATTATCTAAATTAAAAAAAAAAAACCAAGTATATTTTAATTTATATTTAATATATTTTTTTTAAGTTAAAATTTTATTTTGCGGGCTTTGAGCTCAGCGTAATCAATGGTTAAATATCAAATTAACTATATCATTAATCAATGAATATGTATATATTCCATAAAATGTTATTTTACAATATTATTTAATATAAGATAAGTATTTCTGCTAAAATTTCAAAAATTACAAATCAATTTCAACAGGCCCACGGTCCATAAAATAGCTGGGTCCCTGTACTCAAGGCCCATCAAATCTCCCTTGTGAGGCCCCTGTACTCCTGTATATAATATATATATATATAATATTTTTTGTATGTTTCTAATAACGCTCTTAGACTTATGAACTTATTATTCTTGAAAGATTATAATATATTAATATTACTTGTTAATATAATAATAATTTTCATAAATTACAATTTACAAATGTATTCCATCAAATTAAAATACATTAACGGTAATAAATTAATTGTTACGTTATTTTATTTGTACATAATAGAAGGTCCACGTAAGTAAATCATTAACGTAACATTTGACTAAAGATCAAGCACGATCATTGGTACGGGTCTAGAATTACTAGATTTTATTAAACGTACAACAAAACTATTTTTCAGTTCACTACTTCTGCGTACTTTAATAGTATTAATCACTACGACTTAGAGATTAGAATGATCGTTTTTACCTCTATACGATTATAAATAGCGGGAAAAGAATAGGAAAACTGAATTTCAGTGGACTCCTCTTTAACTAGATTTGTTTTTTGTCTTTTTCTTAAATACGTGTTTTAAAAAAACGTATTAAAAATACGTGTTTTTCCTCATTTTGTCAGAACCCTTATATCCGAAAAAAGAAAAGCCCGCGCTGTATGGCAAAGAACTAAATATCCTTCTGACAAACGACTATTTAATCACCTGACCAAT
>VUJU01002674.1:0-34240 GCA_009835225.1 Aphis craccivora
TGACCCCCCAAAGTACCAACTACATTCACTTTCCTATCAGAAACAGGGTCCACTTTTTAAAATCGAAGCACTTTTACTGCTCCAAAACGTGGTGACAGACACAAAAATAAAAAAAAACACATCATTGTAAAATCAATACATTCATCACTTCGTCCAGAATCTAAAAAATTAAAAATGATACTTTACACATTAATTCTTTAAGCGGAAATAATAATACCTATATAAATGGTAAAAAAAGATATGAGAGAATTACAAGTAAAATTTATAAACACATACAACACACTAAATTTGTTGCTTAATCCTGAATCCAGTTACTCCAGTTTGCAGGATCATAATATTATGTTTTTAAACGAGAGTCAGAGTAGTTTTATATGTAATAATATAATGGTAGGTACCTATATAACTATATTTAAATATCTACGGATATAAACATAATACTTACATTTTAGCTTTCTCGTTTTATTCCGTTATTAACTATATAAACATTAAAATTATAATAATATGTATTATGTATATTGCGTAGACACACCATACACATAATACCAGACACTGTAGATATTATAAATTAAAGTACTCAATATGCAAATGATAAATAAATTATACATTTTATCATAAATTTAAAAACTAAATCACGTTTGATGGTAAAATTACGAATTTCGTAGATATATGCAGCGTATTAGAGTGTATAACTTTGGGTTCCAGAAAAAAAAATTAATGATATTTATTTTATAAAATAACGTGATTAATAAGAATAAATGATCATGTAGATGGACACGAAGTAACCAACTGAAAAGTGTTTTGTTTGTTCATAATTTACGATCTCGATTTATTATTATTATATAGTTATTACTTGTTACAAAATACTGTATTATAGTGAACTAAAACGTAGGTACCATTTACTACTCAGGATTTTAATCGTGGTTATTGTCCGTTCTTTATGGTGTAAGCAAATTTTTATGTGTATGCGTGTATAATATTATAAAGGTATGTATATTAAGTGTATTATTAACAGCAGCTATTTGGCCATGACATACTCCAGATTTAAATTGTTTTCAATTGCATAAACACATATTAACTATTTGCGATATATAACTATTAATATTTGATAATTTTGTAAATTAAAACGATTCTAAGAAAAAACAATTATTATATTTGATACAAATTAAATCATTTTCATTAGGTATGTCTGGGAAATAATGCGTTTGGTTAGGAATGATATCAAGTGTCAAATGATTTCAGTCACAACATTACTCGTAATAAAATGAAATAAAAATTATAATATACAGTAATTCGAAAAGTGGAAAGTAAATACATGGATTTTACATCAATTGGATTTTATATGAAATTTAGTTATTCATAAAGCATAAGTAGAATTAGAAAGATAAAATTGAGGAATTGAATACTTTAATCTTCAGTATATTCGCCTATTCTAATTTTTCTAGAATTTAATTGGAATTTTATAAAATAGAATTTCTTTAGGATACATTACATTTTTTTTTAATTGTATAACACTAAACGTATATCTCTACGCCGTAGACCATAACAGGTATAAATAAATAATATGAAGTGCGAACTCCCACTGATTTTCTGATCGTGATTATGGTCGTATTTAATATATCATAATATTAATATGTTATAATAATAACACATGAACACGTAGTTGTAATATTATTTGTTTTTATGGATCGATTTAGTGGTATACCTAGCTGTTTAAATAAAATTATAAACACTTATTACGAAGTATGATATACGCATTTACGTGCGTATAAATGTTAATGTAGGTACAAGTATAAACACTAGTCAATTGGAAACAAGTCGATAACGTGACCTGCAGTGTTTTATGGTAATATAATAAATTGTAACTACCTATATACAATATTTGGGTGTATTAAACTAAACGTTCACTCATCATAATAATAAAATTACATTATATTGCATGCTTAGCGCAGCGTACTTTGAACGGGCTTAAACGCGTTCGCATTTTTTTTTTATGATTTTTTATTTCAAACCGTTCATTCCAATGTCATCTGCACGTTAAAGAATTACGCGTAATGCCGATAGGTGTTATAAATATTATGGTAGTTTTATTATTTATGAGCGGTATATTACGCGTTAGCTTATAATCAACAGGTTAAATTGTCGAATATCTACAGGCTACGACTATACATAGTAAAGTCAAAGTTTAAATTTAATGTCATTTTTGTAATTCGTAATACAATAAGCCGCATCAATATTCAATTATAATCTACATTCACATTATAAATATTTCAATAGACAGTAGTTAATGGCATCGCTCGTAAATTATTTTGAATAATAGGTAAGATGTGAGTATCTTTGTTATTTGATTTGAAAACGTTAGCTTACCCGCGCAGCAGAAGGTTTGTACTTGATTACATTAGTTATTGACAATTTGATTTTATACGAACTTAAAGTATTTATAATAGTATTTATTTACTTACTATTACTTTAAGTATTTATAATATAAATAACACTAATAAGTAATAACTAATAAAATATTGTATAATTTGTATTTAAAATAATCAAATAAATACCACACGTCCATATTCATACCTATTCATACGACCTAAATTATATTTCACTTTTGTATAATATTTAATAATTTTCAAAATGAAATATTTATTTAGACGATAAAAGATGTACCTTGCGTGCATATAATATTATTTTAATTTATAACTCAAATAAATATGAAAAAACCGCCAGACAGTACACCTAATTACGCCCATCAGACCAGAATGACTTGTCGCTAATTATAATAGTATAAGCAGTGTATTTGCCTAATACAAACGAAATATTATTACAATAGATTTATATTGTTAACACATTTCATTCATAGGCGAACCCTTGAATATCATCGTTTAAAGTTTTAAACACGTACCTCGTTAACAATACTTTCAGGAAATGCATTAAACGAGCAGTTAACATTTGAATGTGATTTGTACGTATTATCTATATAGGTATAATTTATCATGATGTGATACGATATTATACTCTATGATAAAATATTTATACATAGTCGTATACACTATACATACAAGTTTGTCTAAGAAACTAATTAAAGATGATACTGATAAAAATATTTACTCACACATGTTAGGATACATTAATAATATATTAAACTTTCCCTGTCAACACCACGAAAACCATCAAAACACGTTGCTTGATGGTATGCAATATATTATATGATAATGCGTGTATGTATAATATATATTATATTATGATATTATGTACGACTATATTTTTGTCTACGAAAGGCTCAAAGACATGATATTTATTTAACTATTTAAGTTTTAAATGCATTTATGTTATATTTTATTTGGAGATTAAAATGATTAAATGCCACGGTGCTTTTAGATCATGAAAATGTACAAGTGTGTCATATTATAATTTATTTGTACTCAAGTCTTTATATTATTATAATAGAAGATATTCACTTAATGTGACGTTTGCTCCAAAAAATAACACGAATAATATTCTTGTATTTTCATTCAAGCAAAACGTAGAAAACGTGTCCACTACAACGCAAGGTCCCTTTAAATACGTATATTTATTTAAGTATACCAACAAAAGTACAACCCAGCTCCACTTTGTAGAAAATCATGTGGCTTATATGCGCACGTTTAACTGAGTACCCGCTATCGTGATTAGTCATATTATTTATTAAATACGTTCGTCTGTAATATTGGTCAATAGGTCGATGTGTAAGTTTTATTATTATATATACATTTTATTTTTATATTGATATTTGACTCTACAAATATAAAAATAATTAACATCTTATTAATATTATTTAAACACGAATTTATTGTTCATCATTAGAAGCTGTAAATCATTTTATTATTATTATTTCATGTTTTCTGAGATAAAATATAATATAAATATGTATTTTGAACCTAACATTGAAGGACTGAAGTATCAATAAACGTTATATAAAATGGGCAATATAATAGAAAGGATTATAACGCATACAATAAATTACTGTAGTTGTCAAAGAATTGATGTGTTTAGCAGAATATAGCTAAGGTACCAACAGATATTCTTAAAAAATTATTTATGTTGTTATTTAAATTCAAATCTCAGTGAAATACATTAGTGTTTAGGCGTGTTTTGACTTATTAGAGTGTCCTTAAAACAAACAAAAACTACCTAAGAAATGCATAATCAGTATAACTTATACGGCCTTGCTTCAGAATCAAGCCTGTTGTATTTAGTGTACATAGCGAGAATATCAATATGTTAAAGTAATAATGAAATAAAATATAATATACAATAGACGGTATTATATTATTTGAGAAGCATTCCCGATAATTTAAAATTAAAAATACACTTAAAGTAATGAAAAATTGGATATCAAAGTGCATAATAGTTAATTTCAAACCATAATTTATTTCTTTCGTCTAAAAAGTAAATAATTACGGAAGTAATCTATATAATATTAAACAATTAACATTGTAATATACTATTAAACACATTGACTGTATATTATCTAATTATTGTGCGCTTGTCCGTTTATCAATAAATCGTTGATAAACGAACATTCTGAACTGAAGTGACAATCGAATGAATTATTTAAACATACACAATTAAAACATAATGTCATAATATATGCACGAATCGATCAGGATACATTCGCTTTGCTGTCTATCAAATGAAAAATATCTTTCCGCACTTAACACTCTGTCACTCTGATAGAGTAGTAATAGGGTCCATAAAAGAATAAAATATAATATATATAGGAAGGTACTTCTCGAAAGAAATATGCATCATGATATAGACGATTTAGGAACAATAATTTTAATTTTTAATTTATACCAAGCTAAATTTTAATAAAAATTATGTAATTTCTATACTTCTGAAAAAAATTAGCATAATATGACGTATACTTACTCTTACTGTAATATTGTATTACAAATGATTTTTAACGAACAACTAACAATAAACATCTGTATTAAATGATTTTAGATTCCGAGGAAAAAAAACAAAAATAAAGGATTGATATAAAAATTTATCATAAAAATGGAAAAACTAATATAATATTATAGCAGTTACGTATAGGTAGGTGGGTTTATGTTTATGTTTCCCGCGTTAAATAAGCGGTCATGCGGAACACGTGTGCGCGGCGCACGGAATCTCACTCTCTCACAGAATCACAGTCACATTATCTTTATAATATATCCCTCCTAACCGCTCTCTTTCTATATTTACGTATTTTTTTAGTCGCACAAGTCCAATAATAATAATAGTAACGATAGAGATAAATCGTCGCAGTGCGGATAATAATAATGACAATAAATTATTGTATTATTTGCAGCGTTCGGTACACCGCGTGGCGGACGTCATACAGGTTCCCCAGCGACCAGCACCCGAGTATTTATATTTACCTAACTATATGTATTATATACTATAATATTATGGTGTTTGACTCGGGTCGAGCCGGTGCACTCCCAAGGCCACAACGTGCTTTGCCATTTTCACATCGCCTCTCCCGTAATTTGGGTCAATTCGAATCGCTTCCAAGGCTCGCGAGCGTTTCGAAACTCCATATTCGTTTAGGTATTTATACACACAAATATAATATGTACGTATTTATCATGTTTTTCTTTGCATTAGTTTTTGACCATTTTTGATTTTCGTGATCCCCATAGATACATTAATACAATTTATAATATTAATAACGGCATATATATGGTTTACTGTGCACGTACATACAGTATACATTCTAAATCGACTATGACTATCTACTCCTAATAAGCACAATATATTGTACAAAACTAAAAACGATTAAACAAATTATCCAATAAAAATAACCGATCGTGTCTAGATCTGTCACCACCCTCATTCGTGAACCGCAAGGTTATAACGTGATCATTGCTACCTACCTATCGAGGAACATTTTTTGATTTTAAACACATAATATATATATATATACTGATTAGTGATTATGTTAGGTTTTTATAGAGATTTTTGATCAACATTATACAATAATGACAAATAAAATCAGTATATAAAGGTAGGTGTGTTGACAAACTATTATAAGCACTCATGTGGGTAGGTTAGGTATAACAAGTAGTCCTACTCGTCCATGTTTGTTTTAAATCGATTACGATAATAAAAAAAATGTTTAACTGCGATGTAAAAAAATCTATTTTAACCGATCAAATAAACTGCGCACTATTATACTATTATAATAAAACCAAGTTAAAACAATAAATTATTTACGTGCGTTTTGAAAATAAAATCAAAAAACGATCAAGTGAATGTTTATTTATTTTGCATATTAAATTGTAATTGTATTTAAATGAGACAGTATTAATATTCACTTAAAAATACTACTTACATTAATTTTGGAACTAATATTCAATTATATATGTATTTTTGGAAAGGTGTGAAATGTGGTATAACTGTATTAGATTCCACAAAGTAAAAATCAAATCGTAACTACGATTTCATAATCATATATACATAGATATACATATTATTGTATAATATACTACAACTTCTTTCTACACAGCATAGGTAAGTAGGTAATTCATTTCAACGTGGACGAAGTCACCTGCATTATTTCGGTCATCATCGCAAACAAGAAATCGATTATACTACAAGTCTGTAGATAATACAGTGGAAAACACCAAAAAATTGTCATCGATATTTTATAAAAACTAGCCATAACGATGTTACGTAATTTTTGAACTTATGTCGTCGACCAAAAACACACGAGCAGATGTACAGTATATCGACTATAATATACCAAGTATATGTGATTGTATATGTACCTTTATCTTCATGTATAATTTATGAAATTTATTCGATAATTCGATGTATTATATATATTATATAGTATATACTGAGGTGGTATAGGCGTTATACTGGTATCTTACATATTACGTGAAGTTTTCAGATATAGCGACACTATATTATTTATATCGATTAAACCTTTAGAAACAGAAACAGCATGTTATATTCATATAGTCGACATGAGTATAATATTGAAAAAATTTAACTTAAAATTTAAGGGAGGACAACATAATCAGTAACAAAATAGTAACGAATTCGTGCGCGAGTGTACGTAGTATATAGTACTATAGTTTATACTATTATGGTATTATGATATAAAGTTTTATATACAGCTGAAGTTTGACAATTATTACATTGTATTTTAATCTATAATAAATAATGAAAAATATTTTATAGGACACGTTCCCGGATAAGGACGCAGGAACGAGAGTCGAGAATGTTAACAAATAGTCAATACCCAACGAACTCATCAGTTGTGAAACAGTGTGTTATAAATTTATAATAAAAACAATAATAATATAGATATTGGTCACCCCATTTGCTTCCACCGTCATATAAGTAATACCGATGCACCATGCGTGCACTGTATGCGAAGCAATGACGGTGCCGATAATCGAACAATATGAGACGCGGAAGGCGTCCGTGAACCTAAACAAGTTACACTAACGTCATACATGTATAGGCATAATTTATATTATTTACTATTTTATCAGTCCCATGTATTACGATGACCACCGACTACGTCGTACATATTATTACTTATAATCCGAAAAATCAGTATTTTTGGACTGGTTTCAGAATTTGAAAGTTTTAGATTATTTTTTAACACGAATCTTTGAATGTAGGGGACAGTTTTTGCACGAGATTCGCAGTGTAATATGTCTTAACGAAATCTGTGATTACACGTGTGATGCAAATAAATTCAGGGCCATATAAATATTAAATATGTAATATTAGATACACGAAACACCGTAATTATTATAATAACACAATGTTGTGCCATATATTTTTAATTCGTCATTCAATTTTACCTAGCGACAATAATACACACCAACTGCAAACGTTTAACTTATTTGTTAAATAGTAGTTAATTTTTGATTTTTGTAAAAGTACCTACTCATAATATATTTGGGACACATATATGCTATTATAATTGAAACTTGGATGACTGCATAGAAAGGAAAATTATATATTATGACGACTCCTCTCATACAGCATTTATTTATATTGTTGCCAACTAATATATTATGCTCTTTAGTTGCACTATCTCGAAACTTTATTATTTTTATTTTTTAGACATTCGTTGGAATTTCTCACGAGTATAATGGTGATCTTATCGTAACAATGTTCATATATTCACGACGACAAATCGTCTGCAAACGTGAAATTTTTTTTTATTCGTTTAGCGTAAGCTCGCCTGTTAAGGACGATCGACATGCGTAACCGCGACCGCAATACAATAGACACTAGGTACATCTTAAAATGTATATACAATATAATATAATATTGGTTTATAGTTATGTGGTAGCGACACAATAATGCGCGCTGCACCGTATAACCGCATTTCGCGTTACGGTTGAGAGGGGTCGGGCGAAGCGCTGCGGACCAGGAATTATAATATATTTTATATTATTATACTATTATTATGCACTATACCACCCGAAGACGACCTCAAAAACAAGCACATCTCGCGCACGCTCGTAAACCGTATATATTATGTACAGAATATATAACATTAAAACATAATCGTCTTGTTCATTGTGTCACCACACCACCGCTACGCCGCCGTTGCGCAATCGTCGCTGGCCGTATAGTATTATATTGTATCTATATAATGCAACATTGACTGTATTTTACAGGTACTGCGGACTTATAAACCGCGATAAACTGGGATCACGCACCTATATTATATTATGTGTATAGGTGGCATACGTATATTGGTATATAATATACCTATATATTTATTATAACGCCATCGTCGCGGTCGTGGTGCGGTAATAATAGGTATCCGCAGCCTCACAACTAATTGGGCGGCGGCGTTTCCATCTGTCGTAAAGGTATAACAAATGAATAAGAGGTAAGAAGATTTATTACTATAGGTATTTGTATACGTGTACAGTCCATCCAACCCCATATCGTATGTGTGATGATAATGTCATTTCATCCCGTGGGTTAGCTATAGTCTGCCTATATATAACATATGACTTGAACAATGTACCTGCGTACATAATATAATATAGGTACGCAATAATAATGAACATGCCGCCTGGCAATCGTGTCTTGTACTTATACACGTGCATGTATGCATATTGTATATATAATTATACGCAGAGGCCAGAGAGTGAGTTTCGTCTTCCGGCCTATACGCGTCCGCGTGCAGTTCGTGACGCGATATAACTGCATATCATATGTATAATGTGTATATAGTATATACGCACTGTGATATTGTTATATTATGCGTATACCTACATTAAATATTTATATACGTATGCTTACCTAACAACTACCATTTCTTGCCAACACCGGTGTACGTCTTTACGACGAGAATAGGCCACGAGATGAGCGATTACCTGTAGACTGTATAGTTCTAATATATAGCAGGATGTCAGGGACTAGGGTAGCGTTTACGATTTCGATTTCGATTTACACGAAAAATCCATAGAGGGTTTTTGGCTTCGATGATGTCTAGGGATAAACAAAATCTATGTTACATCATTTCGTAATAATTTCTATAAAAAAATTGTAGGACATATGGGACTTAATTTTTTTAAATTTCTATCGCATAGATCTATGTAGTGAGATTTCGTAATTAATTTTCAAATATTTTTTTTAAACAATTTAAAAAATAAATCAAACATTTTAAACATCTATAAATAAGGCATAGCTTAAAATTGGCTAATCCAAATATTTTGTGAAAAATTGAGTGTGTATAGTATATAGCAGAATCGTAATTTATAAAAGTATAATTTTCGTTAAAAACTTTATTTTGTCTAATGTCAGGAACAAACGTACGTTAAGAAACAATGTTTTCATTGTTTATTTATTTTATGGTATACTCAAACATATATTGTATACTACTGTGTGAAATGTACTTGAATACGTCAGTTTTATCCTATAATAATTTGTAAGACGCGCATTTTATAATTTTGCATATTTGTATTATTAAATATATTAGGTATACGTTGATAATTGATATGTGTATAAGGTAGTACCTTTAGGTATGTCTATATACATTTTATGATGGCCATTGAAGATGAAAACAGCGTGATTCACAAAGTTTTCAACATTTAGTATTTTTACGTAACTCTTGTGGGTATCGTTTGGGTTTAAGGGAAAATAAAGTCAATGCAACGAATGAGAAAAAACTATTACTACATACGACGTGTATTGTTTAGCTTTACGTATATGTAGATACATAGATTATATTAAAACATGCTATTGTGGTGCTAAATACTCGTATATACCTACTACTGTATATGTAAGTACCTAGATCCTTCGACACCTCAAGTTGATAACTATACATTACATTGTACGTTCATAATATGAATTATGATAATAAAAACGCACAACGAAATGTATAACGAAAATCAAGTATATTTAGTACCAATAATACTGTTCGTAAGTCGTAGGTTTTAATTGACGAAAACCTCGCACACTGGTTATACGAGTTGTATCAATTTTATACGTACCTAATTATTTCGTTCCGATATGTTTATACTCTATATAGTCATATATATTACAAAGTCATTTACGTAATGACTAAAGAGCCCTTGGGATTGTCATTTAATGTATAGTGTTTGAACTGTAAGAGTATTGAATGTTTTATACTTAAAACATAATATTATGAATCATCGAACTCTAGCTGTACACTGTGCTTAAATTTTACATCATATTATAAGCCGTTCGTATAAGATAAATAGTGTTTTTTAAATGATATTTTTTTGAACTATGTATATGATTTTCTGACATTCGAATTTTTTTAATTTTTTTTTTTAGTATTATGAATTAATGAGAAAAAAATATACACCATTTTTAATGCAAAATTGACTTTGTTCTATATCTAGTTATAAATATCCGATTTTTTAATTTATCAAGTATTAATAAATTAGCAATGGTATGTATTTAATATATTTATATATTAGTATACATATTTACTGGTAGTGTCAACCACTGAATGGCTTCTTCCGTTAAATATTCATGTTATACTCTTACTTATTAGCACATATTCTTATTGTACTCTAGAGCACAGATTGAATATACTTTATAAAAATAAAAAAAAATCGTATTATGACAACACAAATCTCGTCATGGATTTCAGAAATAAAATAGATTTCTTGTCAAAATAATATTTGTTTACAAAATAATCTTACATGATCGTTTTTATAACAGACGTTGACCTTAAAATTATTGGAATTTGAAATTTTATTTTATTATCTATCAACTTTACGATTTCACCCTGACTACACAAACCACCAACTTATTCGATAAAAAAACCTTCAACTGTCTAACAAATATGATTTAGAGTAAAACATTACTCGGTAAACATTACAATTATCTCTAACCAAAAAATATTTTAAAGATAAAATAAATCTTTTTATATTTTACCATAAACGATTAGGTATTGTAATTTTTAATAAGTAATGGATAACTAGATTTATAATAATATAGGACATAGGTACTGACTGTTTCTATAATATAATTTCGTAACGGTATTGAGATATTATTATTTTTTAGCGAGCTTATATATGAATTGATATATTTTAAGGTCATTAATTAAATCGAGAAATTTGCAGTTATTTATTCACTTATAGTTATATATTAATAGTATATATTTTTATGAATATATGTGTGTGCGCTCGTGCGTATGTGTGTTTAATATGTTTATAGATTCCTATATTTGATTAATAATACTGAGAAAACATGATTTGGATTAAAAATTATTATTGAGTTATAAATACGTATTTGTGTTACACGTGATCCATTAAAATATAAAACTTGTTGGAATAGATTATTATTTAATAGAAATTAAATTATCCATATAATTATTAAGTATATGTAGCACTATGTATATTGTATAATATATTGACTATATTATTATAATATTTATAATTATTTACAAGTTTACAACAGTATAACATGCGATTATTCTAACGTAGGTGTGTTTAAGAACATGAAAACTAATTATAAATATTATTTTATATCTATAACTAATTCAAAGTAATATAGCTACTATATTATGTATATATAATATATATATATATATATATATATATATACATCGCTAGTCAGGTGCTCAGGTCTATGGTCACACACGATTCTACGTAGCATATCCCGTTGTAATGTAAATTGCAACGAAACCAAAGTTCTGAATTTTGTACGCGAACTGTGGAAATAGCCATACAATTCACTACTATGAAAGTAAAACTTTGAGAAAATTACAACAATCAAGAAAACAACATCATTTCCAATTTAAACACTTCTCAAATCACCAAAAAAAAAAAAAATAAAAAATTATCAAAATATTATCAAGAGTAAACATACTATTAGTACTTCTCAAATGGGTCAAAACATCAACAAACTTAACGTTCATATGTAAATGTTAACAAAAATTCCAAACTTAATATTCCTGAAAATTTTCAAACTTATCCGTAAACAAATACCTATTCCTACAATTAGCTTTCTTTATACCCGAACTGAAAAGAAAAATCTAAGTACTCCTCTTAAATGACTTCTGTCTATAACATAGGTTCCCAACCTAAACTTTCGACAACTTATTTGTACGAACAAGGGTTTTCTGGACTACTCTACATTAAAAATAAATAGAGAAATTGATTGGACGCCACTAAAGATATACGTGTAGCTTTGAGCAGTATCAACCCAAGAATGTAATTTATCTTAAATAATAAAGTAATGTACATTTTTTTAGAATTTACTTTGTATTACATTTTTAATTATTTTGAACTTGATTAAAAAAAAAAATCAATTATAAGCTTTATTAAAAGCATTTCATAAAGAATTTCATTGTTTTTTATTTATTCTTTATTCATATAATAATAATCAAAATTCTAAAATATGTAAAAAAAAAAAAAAATGATTCTTGTTTGTAAAAAAAATAAGGTATAAAATTGAGGTGGTCCGTGACGTATCGAAAGTCCTCCTAGTGGTCCGTCGTACCAAAAAGGTTGGGAACCACTGGTCTACAGTCATAACAAAGTTCTACTAAAAAATTTCAACTAATATCAATACATTATTTCAGAATTATCGCAAAATATAAATAAAGAAATTTGCTTATATGCTTACCTATTTTTTAAGGGCTACTAATAAATGGGTTTTCCTCATGTATTTGTATCATTTAGTTCTTTTTTATTGTAAATTAATCAACTTTACTTATTGTTTTTTTATAAGTATAGATTATAAATATCTCTTTTAATGAAGAATATATATAATATATTCTTCATTCAATTTGATGAATACCATAATTAAATTTATACTTCTACAGTGCGTGATCGTAATAGTTATACACATTTTAAAGAAATAACTATATTGTTATAAAATGGTTTATCTAGACTATTGTATTCAATACAACCTAATACCTATTTATTACATAATAATAATATAGCAACAATTATGATTCTATTGGACTATAATAAACGCACACATCATGTATTGATCTTTTGTCCAAATATATAAGTATACTCGTTCAATCCGTATTGTTATTAATATTATACATTCATATAATACAACACTCCGTACTCGACACATAATATAATATTTTTATAACTGTCAAGTCACATGCATATAATTTTTAATGTTGACTATAAGTTTTTCTTCTTATATTATAATGAATTTGTTTAGGTGGAAGGGGGTATTATATAATTTTTCATGTATGTAGCTAGGACCGTACGGATTAAATTAACAATATAATCAGAGCATTACATTAATAATACTCCTCATCAGTAGTATAATTTGAGTATGACCTAAGCGGAATCATTCTTTATGACATAGCTTAAACACCGAGTTAAATTAATTAAGGTAATTATTGAAATATATAAGATTGTCTTACATTAGCATTATATTATGAAGGTTTTTGTTTGAAAAATGTTATTCGAAGGTGGTAAGTAGTAAATAGATGGTAAATTTTCGAATGTTTTATTTTTTTATACAGTTCGAGTATTAGTTAAAATATATCACATCAAAAACAATTAATTAACAATTAAGTGCCATTGAATGAAGTTTAAAATACATGAATATATATAAATATTTACATTTTTTAATTAAGAATAATACCTATCTAATAACATACACGTAACAGGGGTGTTCTATATTTTGTACATTATACGAAGCTTCTAATAATAATCTAATAATTATGTATAATATACGTGTAAAATGTCAGAATTATTTTGGGATTATTCAGCATATAGAATCGTTCTAATCGTTCTTAATACATAAAATATACTCTTTTATAGCATAAAATGTAAGATTCAGTGATAGGGTAATTCACGAATTATAAAGTGAAATTTAAATCAGAAATAACTATAATTTAATAAATCATATTGTTTATGGTTAAATTTCAGACTAAACAATTATTTTGTTGCTAAATTATCATCATCATAATATGTAAAAGAACAAAATAAAATTACAATTTTAATTAATTCTGAATTTTTAAAAGAATCATAAATTTACGTAATGCATTGTTTTGGACCACAAAAAACGTAGGTACATACGATTTCGGGTTTACCCCGGATGTGCAGATTCGGCCGTGGATCTTCCACAAGGTGCGGACATCGGATGTCACATAAAAAGTTTTTATTCGTAATAAAATATACAATACAGTATGGAAATATATACATATGTTATCGATTCGGATTATAAATGTTGAGTTTTGTAAACACGAAAATAATAATAATAATATACGTAATGTGGTCGAGACGGCTGCAGCGATAGGAGGTCGGGCAGTATTATTATTGTTGTATCCAGTCTGGACGCCCGTTTACCTTGCAAGGACGGTCACCAACACGTAAACATTAGACTGGTTAGATTCCCTATTCAACGTACATACATACATAGATACGCGGGTATAATACGTATCGGATTGCACTTATCGTAGGTCACGAGCGTAAGGACCTTTTTGTTTTTATGTTTGGTTTTTGGGAGGGAGGTCCGAGTATATACGCGTGGTCCGATGAAAGTAATCGATATATATATATATATATGTCCAAGTGTTTGCCGTGTGCTTGATCTCAAGGTTCCTGGGAAGATCGTGCATGGTAAAATTCCAAGATAAACACAAGTACTATCTCAAGTCCGCGGAGGGAACTGATATCGAAAAAAAGAAAAAACAGGATCTATATGCGTATTACGTCGTATGTGTAATACATACGTGTATAACATAATGTATACACACCATTACACCATAATTATTCTAATCGCAAAAATGCATATCCCCCCAAACCGATATAAAATCATGCAGACGACCTCGTTGATGATACAATAAATAATATGATATAGACTATTTGATTCCCGATTATTATTCTAAAATAAACATATCATTGGCCAATAACATGCAATACGTATTTCAAAAGTCCAAAACATAATTTTACAATATTTTGACACATTATAAAGATAATTTATTTTATATTACAGCACTAAAGTGTAATAAGTAAAAGTTTATATTCATAAATGATAAGACGATAAAACATGAACTTTTTAAAATCTAAAAATAATATTTGGTCTTGATTTGTTTGTTAAATAAATACATAATAGTATAATACGAGTATCTATTTAAGTATTTTAAAATTGCAAATTTCAAAAAACCTATACTTAACTATGGTTTATTGAATTCTTGCAAGAATTTCGTTAAAAAAGTTGTTACATATACATTATACGAGTACAACCTACCAATTATTTTTGCTTTATATTTTAGAAATATTCCATTTAAAACGCTATACAGTGTATACTATATAGGCACTATAATGGTATAAACTATAGTATAACTGTATAACAAAACTATATGAATATATTATAATCTTTTAAATGCATATTATTTTTACTATAATTTGGTTAATATAATATTGTCATTAAAAATAAAACCAATTTATAAAAAAAAAATATAAGTAAAAGTTTCTCTATATGTATGTATATAATTTTTATAATTAATAATTATTATGTTTTGTTAATAAAATATTTTGAAAATTAAAGTAAACCTAAACAAATATAATTTGAACATTTTGTATACAATTTATGTTTGAAGTTTTTGAATTACAGATTTCGTCGAAAACTGGTTTTATGTGAAATTTCCTGTTTTACCATAATTTTGATTGTTTTCCCAATTATTTTTATAAGTACTTAGAATTTTTAATTTCGACCTTCTTTAATACATATCAAGTATCAACGTACCAACTAAAAACAATTTTCTTCCAAAAACAATCCTAAAAGTTGAAAATTTGAAATATTTTTACTGCTTCAAAAGGTGACGACAGACAAAAAACACATATACACATACTATACATTCACCGATCCTGTGAAAATCTAAAAAAATGTTATTTTTTATTTCTGTCTACCTATATTACAAGTAAACATTTTAAACTAAATCTATGATGGCATTATAACACTGTTAATAACTAGAGTCTATACTACTATACCGAATACACGTAATCATTTTCGTGTTGAAAAGGTTAATGGAAATATATAATTTATTGTACGGTAAAGAATATTACATACTTTGAAACATTAATGGTTAAGTTAACATCAAAACCTCATCACTTTCGCTCTCACTTCAGTCGCACAACATTTAATCCAATAATTAAGACATATATATTATATATAATATATTATGAGTGTAATATCCTATACTATATAAGTAACCCAAATACCCCATTACTTGTGTACGACTTATTTAAGTTTGTTTTTGAGTATAGAAATACAAAAATTTGACAATGAAAATGTTTTTCGTATTTTAGTAATCTATATAAAGTTATATTGTGTGGCACCGTACAAATGTATAATACCTACGTGAATATATACCTACACATTACTACATTAGTATATTATATATTTCATTAAACCATAATAATTGATTTCTCTGGGATGGTCGACGATAATATATTGTAATAAACTTATAATTATTAATTACTAAATGATAGTTATTATGATTTATTAGCTAATTATATCATCGTCGTAGAGAAATTTAATTTGATTATGCGATCTAAAACAGATATTTTAATTTATAAATTATAATACATACCTATTAGAAATTATATGTATTGAAAAATAAACAAACGACAGTAATCATTCAAAAACAAAACGATTATAACAAGTAAATCGAGATCATCT
The DNA here is from genome assembly GCA_009835225.1 of Aphis craccivora. Classification (NCBI taxonomy): domain Eukaryota; kingdom Metazoa; phylum Arthropoda; class Insecta; order Hemiptera; family Aphididae; genus Aphis; species Aphis craccivora. The sequence continues at coordinate 17,146 of VUJU01002674.1, forward strand.
AATAGGTGAAATTATATTTATTAATATTGATAATGATTATAATTTATTATAATATAAATATATAATAAACTGCTGAACTGCATAGGATCTAATATTGGCGTGCATATTCTATTACAGTGCAGCATGATGATAGAGAGAAATTAAAAGAAAAATAATCTCCCAGGCTTGATGTTACAGTCACCATTTCATAGATAGAAGTGAATGACCAAATTGTTTTATTAATTGAAATTTACTGGTATTTATTATAATTTATAATGAACGCATGTAATTTAGGTTACAGTATCGTAATTTTAGATTTTTTCTTAAAAACTGCCAAAATTGTAACTTGCTAAAAACTTGCTATTTAATTTGCTTTAGAATTTTAAATTTTAATTAAAGCAATGTTTGTTATGGTCGTAACAATTTCATTTCCGTAATCTTATCTTTTTGGTTAATAAATAAATATATATATATTTTATTCATTAGATACTATTTAAAATTAAAGGAATGAATAATTTTAAAAAAATATCTCATCGTAAATTAATAAGAATAATAACAAAAATTTAATAAGTCTACTTATTATAACTCAAATAAATAAATAAAAATGCATAAAAAGTAAATCTCGATAGTACGTGAGAGTTCGAACATGCTTTAGGGAGGTATAATTATTTAGATTAAAAGGCGATGAAAAATATGACTGCTTCGTCCCTCTTTCTCTGTGAAATGAAGCATGGACGTGTGCGTTACCACCATTCAATGTAAAAACTATTATTCACACTACATAGCCGACTCTAGCTGCAATTTTTGCAGATTTCGCCTGATTTGGGCACGGTTTAAAGAAGTGCGCAAACACCGCGGGAATCGCTCGGAAATTAACAGTAATCAGAGATTCATTGCCAACGGTTAGACACAATAATAATCGTCAGATGCAGATACAGTATATATATATATGGGTAATCGATATTTCGCCACGGCGGCGGTTGGTCATGACACGCGGACCAGAGCGTTTCACAAATGACATATACACACACACACATATTTTATACAATCATAATATATAATATAAGTACGCGTCACACGGCGGTAGATTAAAATCTCATCGTATACGGCGATTATCCCGTGTGCACTATGGAGTCGTAGGTAACAGTGATATTGTAATGCAGTATAGAGTAGTGGTAACTGTGGTAGTGCGTGTCGCGGTATAACAATAATATTATATTATATTTTATATTGTAACGCGCGCGCGTACAAAATGAACGACGCGCATTATCATAATGTATTATATTATTATTGTGCGCGTCGCGATATTATAGTCAGCGAAGGGCAAAATCGAAGGACGGGCTCGACGCTGCCGCGGACGGTTGGACCAGGATTCTCGCGCTGTTGCGCAGACAGTCACGTCTAGCGGGTAGTAGATGAAATCAGAAACAATTTACAAGTCACAAACATCATACATCGTGTTTCACACCGTAATATCGCTTAATGTACAATATATTTGAATATGTGGTGCACGTGCATTAATATAACGAGCAAAACTGATCCAAAACGTGACAATACATACCGCGAAGATCCACATTTACCATTCACATCTGTAAAACAGTGCTAAACCGAATTCAATTAAATGAGCTTAAGCTGTTCATCTGTCATTCACCAATGGGTTGTAACTCGCATAAAGACACCATTAACGTTTATAATATTATTATTACTGATTAATTTTACAAAAATGTGTAAATGTACAGTACACCACTCTATATAGGAGACGTCTATAGTCTATACAATATTATACTAGGTATGTTTATGATTTATCATTTTTAAAACTACGAGTACCCTACCTACATAATATTTTATAATTTTATTCGTAAGCGTCTGTGTCAGCTAGCTCCCTTTTTTCATTCCTAGACTTGTCCTGATTGGTTTATGACTTTTATGTAGTTTTATCGTTTATGATATTTATTATGTGCTTTATGTACAACTCAGTGTCAGTGCCAACGGATTTATATACACATATTTATACCACACATTACAACTATAACACTTTCATGAATCATATATATTTATATATACTATAAAACTGTACTTCCTCTTTTTATTAGGGTTAAATGGCAACCTATAATAACTTAGACTTTCAGAAGCCGAAAGCTCAAATTACAATTTTATCTCGCGTAAATTTCCTAATATAAAAAGTACATAATATGTTATATTAAAATTAAATACCCGGGTGGCTGGTACTTAATGATCAAACAAGAAGGTTACACAAACAGAATTTCCTAAAGTGGAATCAGGTGATTATCCTGAGAGCAGAACTTTCATTAATTAATCTTTATATTTGTATAAGAAATAATAATTGAAAACTAAATATCATGATAATATTATTAAAGGTTTAAATAATTTTTTTTCTAAATAACGCTGGAAATTGACTGTACGACAGATCACCACGAGTCACGAATGTTTGACGAAATGATCACTAGTATGTTATAATAATATATTGATATGTAAACTATGCGTGTGTCGTACAAGTATACTATACATATATGGCTATGACATATATATTATTTATACAACACGCGTAACCATCTCGCGCATCTCGATACGTCCAGCCGCGATGGGACTTGCAATATGTGTATTAAATTTAGTTCATTAGTAATAATAATAATAATAATAAATAATTAAATATAAAAAAGATTACAAAAATTAACAGTCGTATCACAATCGCGAAACCGATTAATAACATTTTGCAACGAAATAACTCACAAGTATAAAATATTCTTTAATTGTTGTTTATGTTGCGTTTTCTCTGTACGGGACGCGCGCAAAATTATACGTCTATGTTAACACGTATAATACGATGATGATAATATTATTATACAGAGAAACAAATAAATATCAATTTGTTACAAGGACAGTGCGCTGTCGTCGTCGGCACTCCGTAGGTATTATCATTAAGTATATTGCTAATATATAAGAAATAATAAAATATCTGTACATAATGAACTTATGGGTAAATATGAGAAAATAGAGGACTGCATAAAGTAGGTAAGTAAGAGTAAGTAACTCCTATAATCTATTTAATAGAGAAGTGCCGCAATAATCAGAAAGGTAAAACAATCGGCCACGGAGTTTAACTACTTGCTATAGGCTGTTGCGCATGTCCGTCACATCCGAACAAAAAATTCGATAACACGAATTAACGGTTCGAAATATCTAATTATTACGATAACACACACAGCAGTTAGCGTTTAATTTACATAAATGTAAAATGCGTATATATGGTGGCGTCGCACTCTGTAAATAAGTAGGTATAATTACAAGTTACTACATGTTTGGGATTTTATATTATGTACTTAGACGCATCGTATGTATATAATTTATAAACGGTTGTCTGTGCAACCGATAGTATTATCATGTATCTGCGAGAGTGTTTAATAAACGCGTAGTCACCTGTATATGTTTAGTTATCTGTGAAAATCGACATTAAGATTCCCCTAGACGAACTTATCCCTCTCCCAAAGCCGTTAACGAACAGTTTCAAAAAATACGAGTACAACTAATATTCAACTCCTAGTAAAACTATAGTCATATATAGTTTTTCATTTAATAATTTGTAGGTAGGTACATTTTTTTGTACATTATTTTTACAACCGATTTGGTGAAAACATATATTCTTTGAGTGAGTTAGATATTCAGTATTCTCAGTGTAGTACTGGTACGTTTTGTTTGTGGAAAACAAAAATTATAAAAATAACAGTAATCGTGTCTACTCACGTAGTGTAGGTTATCAGTCTTTTGATTGAGCCTCAGGTCGACGGAATTCCAGTTGTCCACCAGAACTTTGTTGATGCCAACGCCGTCGCTGAAACGCGGGTCCAACGTCAGTGGCGACTGATTAGAAACGACGGGACCGTTGCCGGCGGGCGACGGGTTAACGTCGTCCAAGCACATTCCCGCGTCGCCACCACCGCCACTGGAAGTGGTGCTCGTGCTGCCCGTGCTGATCGTGCCGCCGCCGAACGCGGACGAGTACCCGGAAAAGCTGCCACTGCTGCAGCCGCCGCCCGCGATATTGCCGCCGCCGCCGCTGTTGGTGCTACTGGTGCTGCTGCTGCTGGTGCTGTTGCTGCGGCACCGGCAACGGGCGCAGTGCCTGCAGCACTTGACCCGCGGTATGCGTTCCAGGTCCGCGGGGTATCCGTGATGCGCACCGCCGTCGGCGTAACCCGGCCACACCGGCCGCGGTATGCAGTACTGATGCACGTCGATGACGCCCTCCTTGATGGGCGACAGCAGCCATGGCGCCGTCCGCTGCACCGGACTGCCCGACGATCCGTCCGACGACGGTGGCGTCGTCCCGTTCCTCAGACACTTGGTGGCCGGCGGCGAACCCTTGTCCAAGCTCGAGTGGTCCGAGTGCGGTTGGCTGTCGTACCCGGAACTGCCGCTCTTATTCTTCCACGTCTCATTGTTGTCGTGGTGCACGATCTCGTCGTCCACGTAAATCGGATTTATTCTGTAACGCCGTCAACGTGAATCAATAATAATAAATACTATAAAAATTTTTCCGTGGCTATTCGATATATTCTATTCATTAATTTATTTTGGGTGCTTAAAATGAGACAACTTTAAAGTCTAGTTAACATAACTACAGTGCAGGGTTATTCATGCCGACATACTTTTTCTTCGTTAATAATGCAGTCGTTCAAAATCTGCTATAATTGAAATTTTTTAATCATAACATTTTGATACAAACATCTGTTTTTTAAACTTTAACCTCACTACATTATCATGTAAATTATCTAGATAAATATTTTTATGAAAATGTCGATGTAATGATTAAATTTGAAAATTTGAATGAATAGATTTTACAATAAAAATGAAAACTCATTTGAAAATCAGAAGTTTGTATCTCTACAGGACACTCTTTGAGTAATACTTAAAATCTTAAGATTTTAAAAGTATAATCTTAAATTACCTATATTGAAAATGCCAAAAATCAAAATTTGTATAAATTTAAATAATGGGAATGGGTATGCTTGGCGGATGGTTAGGTATATACACTGCAGTATACATTTAAATCAGTTTAGTTAATTAATAACTTTATTATAATATAACCTAAACAATAATTGTTTTACCTACATTTCTATCAAGTATCAACTAATTAATATATTTAGTAAATATTTTTTTTAGTGGTATATATGTATTAGTGATATATAACAATTAATAACACAACATTAAGGTGTTACTATTATTATTAATTATTATACTGATTGTATAATATTACATTGTACATTTGTTTCACAGTCGTTCTCGACGACAATTAGAAATAATTATTATCGTCTTGCATCACTTTATATATAATATACGATGATTCTTCTGTAATTACAACAATTATCATTATTAATAAAGAACCTGAATTAGAAATATTTAATATCATACATAGAATTTACGAGATTATCACGTATAATAAATTAATAACTGTATAATATACGTATCAGATGAACGGACAAAACGTGAAATCTTTTATAAATCAATTACATCGTGGCATAAACTTAAGTCCGGAACATTATTGTAGGTATTACATAAATATTGTACTAATTAATTTCAAATATTCAATATTTGTAATTATCTATGATTATTACACGTGAATGTAGTAATAGAGATCTGGTGGTAGTTGATATTTTAAAATCGTATATACTATACTATAGTAGTAAAGTACCTACTTATATATTAGTAGGTAGGTATACGAATTCCAAACGGTTAATATTTAATATCTATATTGTATTTTAATATTATAATATTATATATGAACGCAAAGTACAGTACTAGTTAATAATTATATGTCAATTATTCTGCACTAATAATTTCCACTTATGTTACCTTTAACAAATTATAGTTACATCTTATGTTTTTCCCTTCTTATAATAGTGTATTAAAAAAAAAAATAAAGTCGTTATCTAAGTGTAAAATTTAGTAGAGTTGTTCATTGCAAGAAGACACTATTTCTATTTAAAATTCAAACATCAAACTTTTAAAATGACATTGGAAGGGATATATCAGGTCAAATACGTGAGTATATAGTAAAACGTTATTTTGACCACATGACAAAATGAAAAACAGTTATTGGAGTTACGTGTTGTCAAATATCAATTACGAGCACGAATGAGGTTTACTAAAATATATTAGAAAAAAGAGGATTGACGGGTTTTGAATTAGATCTATTTTATAATATTTTTTTTGTAATATATCATATATCATTATCGATTGATTGCAAAATAAATATATATTGAAAAACCAGGTAGTTTGTTTCTGTTTCAAAGTAGGTTTGTATAACTCTTTATTAGGTAGGTCAATCTATTACAGATTTATTCAGTTTGAATTAATTATAAAAATATAAACAAAAAATGCTAGCAATGGAATGATTGTAGTGTGGATCAACATTTATTGCTAGTTGCTACCTATTTTCCAAGGATAGTTTATGTTGTATTATATTCAGATACATGAAAATTACATTAAGTATAAAAAAACATTTGAGTAATGTTAAATATTTAAAATAGTGCCATAAACAATTTTCGAATTACAATAAATAACAAAACAGCTACAACAGTTAAAATCTTTTAAGGAAATATCGTTATTTTTTGTCTAAACTTTAAAGATTTTGTCAAAATTTGAACTTTAAACATTTATAAATGATTGATACTATATATTTTCAATATTATTTAACGTTTGTAAGAACAACATATGACGAATCTTGTAATACATTTTAAGACGATATAAACAAAAATATATTCAACATAAAAAAAATACTGGAACATTAAAAATATTTTAAAAGTTATTTTAAAAATGCTCATATAAATATCAATAAAATTAAGTACAGCGATTTTATCGAAAACTTGTGTTACATTAATACTCCGATTTTCTTATGATTTGTGGTAGATTACAAATTATTAAAAATAATTATTGTGACTTCTCTATATCTGCCCCCCCTCCCCAAAGTATAATCAAATAAAATACTTTACTTGTAACCACCTTCAATATTATAGATATACTGATAAATAATCATGGATTAAAATTTATTTTTAAGATATGACATTGTAAAATCAGTACTTCACAATTTCGCTCAGAATCTAAAATGACGCAATTCATTAAATAATATATTATTGAGTTATTTTGCACTAATGCAATAATTTATTTGATTTATACCATAAAATCTTATTATTAGATACTTTTAAAAACAAATTAATGATTTTTTTTGTTATTGATACTGATTAATAGTGAATATATTGTATTGTTATTATCAATAAATATTTATTTAGAAATTAAGAAATCTACAACATTTAAAATAATGTTTATAAAGTATTTATTTAAATTCATAACTATAAAGAATATAAAGCAATACAATTTTCAATTTTGTACCGAATCGTCGGAATCTATATTATTATAAAATATCAAATACACACCGTCAAATAGATACTATACAGTATACACATATTACTATATTAGTATAATATTTTATTACTTATATATAGTATATATAGTATATAAGTAGTTTAACAGTAGTAAATAGATATGATAATTACAATCATTCATAATATATTATATTATGCTCATACAACGTGGCGCAAACGAATCATGAATGAAAATAAAATGATATTTTATCGAGGAAGGTTATACTTTATACCTAAACGTAAGTACTATTACGCTATAATAGTATGTACAAATACAATAAATAAATCACGCAACGTTAATTTAGGTCTATAGCACTGTAATCATCGTCAAATATTATACTTAATAGTTAATATAGGTGCATCTACTTAAAATACCTTATTTAGTTGAAATTTGATGTCTATGCACATGTATATTTATACAACAATGTGTTGGTTAACGTTATTTCAAGGTAAGAAAACTTATTGCTACATTTTGCTTAATAATATGTAATTATATAGGAATTTACAAACATATTATAAGTAAAATGTCAAAAATAATTAAATGTTACGAATTCTACGGAGGTTCTCATTAAAGTAATTTTCCGATATTTGATTCATAAAAGCACTATGTAGTTCAGTTGAAAAATATCAAACTTTATGTTTTAATCATGCTTAATTATTGACTTATGAGTTACAAATAGTTTTCGTTGTAGTCATATAACATATTAGCACGTTTTAAAAGTTTTCAAAAAGTGTTTTGTATAAAATTTATAAGTTGTATAAATATTTCCAACAGTGAGTTTTGCGTTATAAAATTAATAGAGATTGCAGATAAATAATGAAGGTTCATCTAAAGATATGTTGTAATGTAAAATGGATATTAGGTTATGGATTTATTACATTATGTAGATAATCTATCATAACATCAGCTTTACTAAATTTCAGCCAGATAAAAATATTATACTCCGAGCAACGACCTTCTCAACTGCAGTATCGTGAAATTTCTCCTCACAACTTAAATTGCAATTACTATCAACTAATTCCGTCAAAGCTAATTATTATAAAAATACAATCTAAAAAATAAAGTTGTAATTTTTTCTTTTTTTTTTTTTTTTGTATTGTCTATAAAATTTTCATTATACCTAATTTGATAATTATTTATTGTACCTAAGTAACATAGTTTCTTGTTGCCGATGGATTGAATAATAATAGAAAAATACAGGTACATAATATTATAATATCGGTATGTTGAAGTATAGCATAAGTATAAAATATTTAAATTCGAGACTAGTATGACCTCCAAAAATATCCGGGATGAAATTCGGAAGGAATTGTTGCCAAGGGACGCAATTCGTATATGCAGCTAGATATTGCGAAGACCTTTGTTTCTTAAAATTTGAATATCCTATTGATGGGGGTATTAACAGGAGAAAAAATAAAGTGAATAATTGGTCTTACCTAACCTACTCATGATTAAGTTCTGAACAGTGGACGGTGGTGTAGAATCATACAAGCAGTACGAATAGGTATGATTCACGAACGATAAATAGAAATAAAAAATAAAATATAATATTATATTATTACTAAATATATATATATTTTATTATATTTTATATTTATATGCATTTCTCTTTCTCGTCAGACCGTATAAGGTCAGCTGGGGGAATTGCAACATGATTTCGGTCTTCTTGTGCTACGGGGAGAATAATGCACGAACAATAGGGGCCGATCACGGTGCATATCAATCGTCCGACAAATTGTCACAAAAGAGAACCGAAGGATAAGTAAGTCATGTTCGCGTGAGCTGATTTTTGTTCGTGAAAATTTTTCGAAGCCGGCCGTAAATCTCGTATCGGCCCCGTGTCTTCGTGCCGAGGATATGAAGGTAAAACGATATTGTTACTTATATATAATATATATATATATATAGGCTGTATTATAAGCGCTCGCACACTGACGCTGTACATAAATACATCGTTCGTGGACTGCAGTACACCACTGTGGTACATAGTGACCTTGAGATGTATAAACGTGTGTGTATATTTTATTTTTCATCTCAAATATCCTAGTACGTCCTTATTAGGTTTCTCTCGAGTTTGCTGGACCATAACCGGCAAAATACCACACACCGCTGCCTTAATACGCGGATCCCGTGCAGATGGAGTTGCGCCTCTCGATCTTTGAGTTCACAATCTCAGTAAATTAATAACAATATTATCCTCGCGTGTTCATTAAGTACACCAACCTGGTTTACAGGCCGCGGTTCAGAGTTCACGGTTTCGGTTTTCGAATACACTTAGTCGTGTATGATTTTTCGTGTAATTTAACAAAATGAAAATATAAGTTTTTGGTACGATTAGTATACATTTATTTGTACATACCATTATACCAATGTCCAATACATTACAATACCGATAAATTTAGATGATTAATATTTATTATTCACGAATTAATTGTTACTGTCGATACTCGATATTATTGTGTGCGTGTTTACGTAATAATAAACACATAAAACATTTGTCGTATAGTTGAGTTTTCCAAACAAAAAACTTAAATAATGTATTCATCCGGAAAATATACGAACAATTTTCGCTCAAAATAAATAACAATAAATTGGTTCAATTACTTTAATTCTTAACAAAGTGTAAGCAAAACCAGCAAAAACGAAATCTCTCACTTTTCAACTATCACATCCAACGAACGCTGACTGAATATCGTCATCACTAATTTAAATGATGTGTCGAAACCAGTTTTTTGCCGGCTTAATTATTCACGTGGGATTCACCTTCGCTCTCTAATTCTCCGATAAACCACTGTAACCAATCGGAAACAGGAAGCCAAAACGAAGACAAATTTACGAGTATTATGAGAACGAAAAAAATATATTATTTCTACACATTTATAGAAACATAATAATAATAATAATAATACAAGTATTAACTATAGTTATCGCTAAAAATAAAAACTGTAGCGAAGCGTAGGTTAACATAAAAGTTCTGTTTCTTAACGTGAAATGGAATTTCTATCGAAGGCATGATTTGTTATTTTCTACATTTCTTATTTAAAAACTGCGAGAAACACACTTCGTATTTTATTCCTATGTTAAAATCATATGATTCTGAAATTATTACTATTCAATTGATGTATGGTGAATAATATATTATTGACAAGAGGTAGATATGTGTCATGTGTGTATACATTTTGTCTGTTAAAAGTTTTTTTTTAAATCTTGAAGGAAGTATTCTTTCACCGAGTTATCAGATTAAATTACACAAAAATATGGCTATGATTATCATAATTATAAATAAACTCGTATATATATATTTTGCCCTGTTGGTTATTACAATATTTTATTCGAAAATTTACCTAGTAACAGCGTAGACATGAGACTTCTTGTAGTGATTGATTGGATAAACAGTGGCCAGTGGATCGTCTGTAGGATTGGCCGGCAATTGCAGCCATTTGTGCATCTCTGAAGACACACGCACCCATTACACTTCAAATACTGCCTGTAATATTATAAATAAATCGTTATGGATAATTATATTTATATATAACATGGAACATAATATTATTATGATTTATACATCGTGATTTTGTTAAACGCACCTATAATTTTATTAAAAACAAATCAAAATGCTAAGGAAGTTATCAAAACAAAGTTAAACGTATATAGACATAAGATGTCTAGGCTATTTAAATATTACAGAAGTTACATAATACCATATTTAATCAATGACTATATTAGCTGTCACTTTCGATGTAGGTACTTTGTAGTTTGCTATATCGTCTTATGAGTTTCACTCTATTATTATTCAAGCTGTTAAAACATATTTTTTTATTTTTCATTTAAAATTTGTAATCATCATAGTAATAATACTAATAATAATAGCAAAAACCTATTAGAGTATACGTGATTCGTATTTCCATGAACACGTTGAACACGTCTCAACAAAATTAAAATATAACTTACTGTTTTTATAACATAACTTTTTAGTAATACCAATATAATATTATATAGCTTTAGAGTTTATTTATATTTGAATAGCCAAATAAAAACTATTTTATTATAATATTATAATTATTAATAATTAATAAGTCATCGTTTTTATAGAACCCAAGCTATTATTGATTTTTATTTAGTATAATAATTTGTAGGTATTATTAAGTTCTAAAGTAAACACTTAATATATTGTATGATAAAACAATTGTAAATAGTATCTTAACATATTATATTACCTATATTGTTATTATTGATAATGGGATATTATAAAAATAATAATTGTATTTTAATTTTGAATGCAGAAGAGCTACTAACAGTTACATCCATGATTTATATTGGCTATAAAAAAAACGAGAGGAAACAAGTTTGGTTCATTTCAAAATATAAAACCAAATAATATTATGTAAATTTATGTTTCATAATAGTATTCTACAGATTTAGTTTCAGTTTTTTTATTACAAATTTTTTTTAATATAGACAACGATTTTTTGATCATGGATTTTCAAAAAGTAACATAAAATTTTTTCATTTAGAAGGTTTTAAAAAAGTTCAAGTTAATAAATATTTAATTACATATTAGTAAAACAAGTAAATAATTATTACTTAACATGTGTGTCATACTGTCATTATAATTGTTTAGACAACTGACCAGAAAAATGAAATTCGATAAAGAAAATAATTTTTCAAAAACGTTTAACTTTCTTAGACCAATACGATATTTTTAATTTGAATACAACTTTAATTAGTTGTAAGACAAGTATGAAGTTAGTCAATCTCATAGGTTAAACTTAATCCTTAGTTTCAGTAATAAATGTAGTATGCATCAGCAACCTTGCTACAAAGTTCAATCAACTCAATATCATTCAGACGTCCAGTACTCTCCTATTGTGTCATTGGACAATGATGCAAAATGAAAAAAAATGTAATCATTTCTATTATGGAAAAAATTATTTTTATTATATACAATATACATATACATGTCCCGAGGCTTCTTCTACTTGTATAGCAGCCATTAGTGGATACAATGCACACAATACATATTAAGCAATTACTTTATAAGATTGGATGTATCGTACCTATATAATAATATAACTGTTTTGGGATGAACATTATATTATGAATCGCGAGCAATTATAACTGCTGCGCTAGGTACTATTTCCATGAACCCGCACTATCGCAGAACGAAATACGACTTTAGTCTCTATAGAAATATGTATTGAGCAGACGATTGATTTATCCGTATAAGTATCGAATTGTTATCGTCATCGTTATATTTATTGTCATTTTTTTATTTAGATGTTTTTTATCGTTACGCAATCCGCACAAATAATATAATGTATTTATGAGTGTTAAAATTATGTCTAATTTAAATATGGCCACTAAACGATTAGTATTCACGTGGGATCATATCCCCGACAAAGCGTGATTACTAATTTATCAACTGTGTACACTGTGCACAAAAATATCTTGCAATCTTATCGCTAATGGCTATTAACTCTAAAATTATTTCAGAGTTAACGATTCATAAATCATATTTATGTACATTAATGGAGTTACCCGAAAATCAATTTTACACAATGCTAAAAATTAAAATGCTCTAATTATTAAAATCTTAATTATTAAAAAGGATCTTATAATTTATAAATATCATATGTAATATTAATTGGCTATACAGAAATTGTAAACACTTCAAAAGTACTCATTTACACAGTCTAGAAATTAAGTTTGACATAAAAAAAATCATGTGTAACTTAAAAAAAATTATACGTATTTTTGTATTACTGTATCAATGTATAGGTAAACAATGCGAATATTTGATATTAATATACATTATAATTTATAATATATGGGTCGTATGAATTTTTTTTTTCCAACAGCTACAATTGCCACATATTCTAACATACTTATTCACAATACTATCTTCTTTTTGCCATCCCTTACTATCTTACTGGCTACTCACATTTTGCTGTAATGTTTTAATTTTGTCACTCATTCTCATTAATAAATCTTTTATTCATCAGTTAATTTTCAAATTCCCATCACTTACTTTTTCCAACTCATCAGCTAATTGTTGAACTTTAAAAATAATTTGTATTTTCACAGACCTTTTTTTACACCTCAAATAAGTTTTCTCGTTCAACTCTGCTTAATTTCATTTTTCTCTTAACATCATATTGTCTTCTTCTCATATTCAAGAATTTTTTTTTTATAACTTTTATGTACAATATATTATATTCAGAAAAAATATTAATTGTTGAGATGGAATACAAACCAATAAGGTAATACAAAAAATAAAAGAGAAGTAAAATATAGATTATCATATTATATTGTATTTGTACTATGAAATTCCTACAGTTAAAATACCGAAAGAACAATGTAATGAGACATATAACAAATTAGAGCAAATAATGTATTATAACTTATAATATGAGTGATTTATATTATATAGACTTATTCGCACTATGTTTAAATTATTTGCAAAAAACTAGTTTAGAAAGCGGTTAGAAGTGAACGCATACTAAAATGTATTATAGCAATAAGATTATGTGTATTGACAAAAACAAAAACAAAATTCAATCATGTAAGCCAATTATTTTGTTAAAGCACTTATTGAAATAATTATAACCTTTTATTCGAGTAATTTGAACAACATTAATTAGTGAATATATGTGTTGAAATATAATGAAGTGCAAGTGCTAGAAAAGATTTTAGGACGTAGATGTGAGTATAAGTGCAGGTAAATGAATTATAGCCTAGATATAATACCTACCATAAATTAATTAAAAATGTATGTATAGGCCCCTACAATTACGAGTTTATCAAACGAATTCAGATAAGTATTAATAATGTGAATACATTTAGTGATTAGTTTGACAATACAATAGTGATTTTCTATTATAATTTAACATATAACGGTTGAAAATTCAAGACAAATAATCATAAAAATAAACAATTTTAAACAAAGATTTAATTTTTATTAAGAAAAATAGTCACAACAATAAAATTAAAATATTGATAAAAAAAAAAAAAAATGAAATTATTAAACAATTTATATGTTGTGTAATTATATATTATATATTAATTTCTATGTAAAATGTAGAATAAAAAATAAATTGTACTTGAGTTTAAGGTCTTATTATAGACCATAGGCATTCACACAACTTACTTTGGTACAGGTACGGCACAATTTTTTCTTATAGGTACTTCTCACTACGTAATTATGTATTATAACTTATATTGTATTAATAACAGAGTTTAGATTAATACAGAAAATTTAAGCACAACACAAAACTCTATATTGTAAAATCACAATGTTGCAAATTGATAAAAAATAAAAATCTAAATCTTATTTATCGCGATGTCGTAACATTTTGGCGCGAATCGCTTTATCAGAATAGAGTTACCAACATGACAACATAGATAATAAAGAAAAGAATAGAACCATGGTTTTATTAATGAAATAACTGAATATTTTGTGGGACGTGTCTAATTATATTATACGACGTTATCATTTTTAGGCATAATACAACAACAATTTCATTTAAAAAAAAAAAAAAAACAAAAATATAATTTTTTAAAGAAAATTTGAAAACGGCCGTTCCGTGCTCACGCCTATGGTATAGACTATAGAGTATAGACTACAGGTATACCTACCGTATACCAATTACCAATGCGTAATATCTACTAAAATAGTGTAGTATAAAGGCGGGTTTCAACTGCATACGTGTACGTGTACGTGCATAAAAATACTTTTCTGTGATTGGTTGGAACGTATAAACTTTTTGGTAAACCAAAAGTTGACCATGTACAACAACCAATCACAGAAAATAATTTTCTATGCACGTACACGTACACGTATGTAGTGGAACCCACCTTTAATGTGTACATCAAAGCAATCAATCGGTAAACATGCCTAATAAACAAAATTGATCAAGTAATAAATTAAAGATATAATATTTTTAAGGTTTCTTAGCTTTGCAGGTTATACTTTAGAATTTTTTCATCTCTCTATCGTGGTTATGTACTTATGTACTCATTGTGCAGATTCTGGGTCTAGTTTAGATTCAAGAAGTTTTCTTAAGTCCTTAAAAATTCTTCAAGATTTTCTTTGCTAATGCTGCTGTATCTGTAGATTGTTAATCTTTTAAAACAACTCAACATTCGATCACCAAAAACAACAGACACCGGAATACCTTTTAATTGCTTTTATGTGTAAGTCGAAAAATGTATTCTTAATTAAAATATGATGTGAGATTATACTAGTAGAATTATAATATTGTTATATATTAGTATAGCTGGTACATAATTCACTTTTGTTTCTGTTTCGTTCCTACAATGTTATTGTTTCTTTGTAATTTGTTAATGATATAAATTAAAGCCCTTTGATGCCTTCTAGTATATAGCTGTAAAGACAAATAAGTAACATCTTGTTTCTTAAATTGCACCTATACGTTTTCTAATAAAATATGACGTTGCTCGAGTTTAATTTCAGACAACAAGAAACAGTTTCGAAAAATCGCAAAAACTATTGTAATATGTCTATTATATTGAAGCTGTGTGTTTAGTGTATACATTGTAATGAGTTTTGCATATTGTTTTCTGCGATGTGTCATATTATTACAATATATAAACCCGTCAAACAATTACATCACGCATATTATTTATGTTATGCCGATATATTTTTCATTTTTTCCTACCGGACCATTCATTATTGTACTTTTGGGAGGGAGTATAATGAACTGTATGGAATTTGTCACCGTCGCCATTGGCGCTCACGTGTATAGCATTCGACAAGCTGTTATATATTTTCTTTTTTCGTTCACGCGCCGAGAAGGGAACACAATGGCGTGGTTTTTATTTTATTTTTTTATTTTGTTCGTACTGTCCAAGCTATAATTTATATTTTCATTCAACGCGAACTGTATCATAATGTGCAGGCTTTAAAAACAGATTATTCAAGCTGCACTGGATCGTCATCGTACACCGCTCAACGCTCGTGGACGAATTATAACTATATACATTGTGACAGGATTTTGTTTCTCGTGTGTACAGAATGAGCGAGTGTTCGATTCTCTCTTGTTATACTACCGCATATATAAAATGTATACATGCATATTATAATAATATATAGAGGTAGGTACGTTGAACTTGAGACTTGCAGTGACGTCACTGTATTGGCGAGGGAAATTCGTGTGTACCTATACCTCTATAAACGCGTATATACATAGTTGTCACGGTCTATAACATAGTGGGTATATCTATAATCATGTTGCTTCTGCAGCAAATCGGGATTTCGGACGAAACATAATAGGTATACGTATATTGTTTGACTACGAAAATAATTATATTCGATTCCCGGGACACTATAGACTAATGGAAAAAATCAATGTCATTATACGCAATACATACCGGAGGCGCGTGAGTAAACTTTACTTAAAAAATACCGAAACGACACACCACTGTAGCGTACATTGGTGCTGCCGAGATGTCGTGACCTTTACATAACTAAAATATGCGTTTGAATAAAAAACTAACGTCCACGAACACGATGCAGAGACACTATTTTATGCGCGTAAGGATACAACAATAACACGAATAAAAGACGTCATAGGCGTTTAATGCTGGAACTTTTAGTTAGTATAACACTAAGACTATATAGGTGCCTACCTACATAACATATACTGCAATTATCATG